>JAOXYF010000013.1:14685749-14728385 GCA_028565775.1 Sternarchorhynchus goeldii
AGAGAGAGAGCGAGAGAGAGAGAGAGAGAGAGAGAGAGAGAGAGAGAGAGAGAGAGAGAAAATGAGAGAGAGAGAAAATGAGAGAGAGAGAGTGAGAGAGCTGCTATGGCAACCTTAGAGAATACCATCAGAGCCTGCTAACTTTAGCTAGGAGGTTAATTGGGGCGCGCTCTTCACTCTTCACAAGCCAATTGGAAGCAGCTTTTGTTTAAAGCTACAAATCTCATAAAAAGGTGAGATAAACATGAAGAATCAAAGACACAGGTTTAAAAATAAACATGCGAAAGTGTATATCTTTTCCCCTCAATATTCTGTTTTCCATTGAGGAAACAGCTATTCAGGAATTGTCGGGCTGTATTGCACCGTTCTGGACTCCTAAGACCAGATATAGTTTCTTTTTACGCAAGTGCTGTGTTTGAAATCACCGTCAGGAAGTACTTGTGTCTGTGACGTACTTTTTCCATAAATATGCAACAGCTGTGTTTGTGTAGAAATGCAGTTGGAACAGTTACAGTCTTTACTTACAATTGCATGGGCCTACAGTGGAAAAAAAGGACTCCTTTAAATCTTTCACTCAAATATCTGAATATGAATAATTGTTTGAAAATACACCGATTCAGGACTGAACTTGGGTTTAAGGTCTGAAGTTCTCTGGTCCAGAATCGAGGTCTGAAAACCTCTGATACGTCTACTTTAGACCTTTAGCTATGCCCTGGTTCCAGGACAGCTGTTGGCTGGATGTTTCAGGGTGGCAGGTGACTACTCTCAACCTGGCAGTAACTTTGGCGCATGTGAAAACCTCAGCATCACTGCTGGGCCTGATAAATTCTTTGCCAGCTCAGCACCCCAGACGACGCCACTATACCGTGTGAGTGCTGATGCCATGTTGAGAATACTCTGCCACCCATTTAATGCCCAGTCAACAGCAGGGCTGGTATTATGGACGAGCGGCAACATGCAAGCCATGACAGCATCACCTTTCACTGCATTTCCCACACAAAACACACACAAACCGAAACTTCAAATAACTTCAAATAGTTTTTAGGTTATGTAATGTCACTGATGCGTGGCGTTTTTGTTTGGACTCAATGACAATATACATTTGTGTTAAGGAGCTTCAGTCAGATGCTGATCATACCACCAGAGTTTCTGCACCAGAGACACCACTGGTCAACAGGTGTGTTTCAGAAACTGACCAGTGATGAACGGGTATGTCACCATTGCTACAACAGATTACTAAAGGTGGACCTAATAAAGTTAATGTAGGTACACTTCTTTTTAATTTAATTAGATATACACAGGTGGACAGAACCCCCCCCCCCCAACCCCACACACAAACTAATGACAGGCACATGGTCATTTAGAGGAATTATCATTGTCATGTACTGAACAGGCAGACTGAGCTGTTATCTCAAAGGCACAATATTCATTCAAGAGTGGCAGTGTGGTAGGGTCCCCAAGAGTACTCCTGCATGCCTTCAGGACAGCACAGGCTTCTGCCAGGGACACAGGTGCTGTGTGCTCCAGGTCGGGCCAAAAACCCTCTACGGGGCACCTGGGCACAACACCCCAGGCTCACCTGGCACCCCTGCAGACTGCTGCTCTGCCACCCTCACTTGGATGTGGTTGAAGAACCCTTCAGCTGCCCAGAACTATGAGCGCATGATGTGTGTGTGTGTGTGTGTGCAATAGTGGAAATGGTTGGGTCTTATACTCACAATACTGAACGTCAGTAGGGTAAAGATAAAGCAACTGGGTGGTAGAAACATCTGCCCTAACCTAACTTCCATCAAACCTAACTTGTGCTTAACTTATGATGCAAAAATCACCAATTAAAAAAATAAATTGGCCTCAATAAACCTCAAAATGACATACACACACACACACACACACACACACACACAACTCAAGCATCTCCTGTTCACAATCACCCGAATACTGATCACCTGTGCACCTGGACCCTGCCACCAATGCTTTGTTCTGTTCTTCTCTTCATCAAGCGCCTGCCTGCAGTGCTGCACATGACTCCAAAACACGCCGGACTGCCGACTCTGCATCCCCAGCTCTCCCCTGCTTTCGCGTTTGTCTTTTGTTTTGATTGTTTTTTGTTTTGCCAGTTCAGTTGTCGGCTTGCTTGTTTTTGTGTTCCAATTCCGTACAATAAAGACAGTACTTCACCACACTCGTATCTCATTCCCTGCCTGCCGCCATCACAGTGCTTTAGGTTGACATCGTGAAATGTCAACATTTCTGGCCAACTAACAAGCAGTAATGACTCATACAGACATGAAAAGTAAACTACATCAATATCTATTTGGTAAACAAACATAGCTAACACTTATTTCGGAGCTAAAATGCAGTCAAACGTTTGTGCTTAGATGTTTGTCAGAAGTTTGTCAGAAACTATCATAAACAGTGGTTAAAGATCAGTAAACTATTATAAAAACATTTAGCTGTGAGAACACCAGTACACATAGGACAGCACTGCCTGGGCACATCACAAAGATATTTTCGCCAACGTCCAAATAAAACAATGCTAAGATCGAAAACAAGCTAATGATTGCACAGTAAAAAAGCAAATGTGTTCTAGAGTGTTACTGTATTTGCATAAGCAGTGATTGACACTCCTTCAGACCCTCCTCTTGGTCCTGATTGGTTGTTTTGATGGTTTATTGCCAATGGCATTAAGTGGACTAGACAGAGCCAGAGGAGTATGATATTTTCAAATGTTATCCGTCAGGTTACCCATCAGGTTACCTACTGCTGCTTTAGAAGAGCTGTAAATTACAAACATATAAACAAATCTTAGTTCTGCATTCTCTAGATTTTCTATGAACATCCTGGAAATACATGACAGCAAAGCGTGATCTTGTCGTGGCAACAGCTTTGTGGATCAACTTGAATCAAGCAGAGGACTGGCATGATAATCCTGGTGATAATATCATGCTCAGAGTGTCTTTATTACTAGTAATATTGTGAAAAACACATCCTATACTTTATATTTTCCAACTTTTATGAACTATAGTACTAATTACAGTGCTATTACATGGTAATTTGAAGTATTTATACTGGATATGAGCCAGAGAAAAAAAAAGATTCCCAGCCATGTAAACCATGTAAACATAGGCCTTATGATTCTGATTGATTATTTGTGAAACTGATTTGTAAAACAAATCAACAAATTCAAAGCCTTGTCATTTGGCAATCTGAATATACACTGTTAACATTATACACTGGTGAATATACTCTGTTAACATTATACACTGGTGTATATACACTGTTAAAATTTTACATTGGTGAATATACACTGTTAACATTTTACATTGGTGAATATACACTGTTAAAATTTTACATTGGTGAATATACACTGTTAACATTTTACACTGGCGGCCAGGGTTAAGCCAAAAACATCTGGTTGCATTCTCTATCTTATAACAGATCAGCAGATCAGTTGTCTACAAATCTGTCCAAACTGTGGTAGACTGTCTTATCTTTCCCTTTCTCTATGAAACAGCTGGTGATACAGTTGCAACCCAATGCTCTGGAATTACAATCACAGAGAATCCGAGGTCTTTAGTTACAACGTTCTTCCAATGAGGCTCTGCCAAATCATGCTACATCACTGAGTAATGTCAGCATGTATTATACAGTTTCTAATTGATTTGTTTTTTGTGTAGAGAGACTACAGTGAGACATAGTGAGTATATCACAATATCCCTCTTCCCTCCCTGACCCATGCACGTGGTCACACAGTAACGGGAATACAGGCTGTGATGGTGAAACCCATGCTTTGGTTAGATTCATCAGTATGCTTATTACGTCATTCATGTAGTTTACGTGTGCCCTCGTCATAGATCACAAAATCCCCTGCATTTAAGACAGGTGTTTCCTATTCATTATTGTCCACACAGACCAGGCAAACCTAGATTAAATCAAACGAATACGTGTATCAATACTCATTCGCAAATGTTAAATAAATAATTACACAGATACGTAAATGAATAGTAAGGTCAATGTTAACCTTGCTTTAATCCATCAGAAAGTACAGAATGCAAGAGTGGCTTTGCTGGCACCGGACTATCTGTGAGGCCCCAGGAGAGCAGTACAACTATTCCAACGATAAATCTTCAAACAGTGTTTGAAGAATTATGAGCGAATCTGCATAAGCTGTGACAGTTGCCATAGTAAAGCTATAAGAACAAGGTCACAGGTTCAAATCCTTTCACGATACACCAGAGGAGTAAGATTAAATGTCAGACTATGGCATGTGTCTGACATGCAGTGGAAGATGACCTTACAAAAGGTTTGGGTTTAGACAACCATACAGAACTGTGATGGTACCTCAGCGAAAGCTTACTGAATTCTCAAAGAATGCTTCCCATTCATTCACAGTATTTTTTCTTCTGCCTTTTGTGAAAGAAACATTGTGTGCAGGATTTGTAGAATCTCTGAGAGGCTGCAGGTGCCCCTTATCTGGTGCAGCTGCAGACCAAGATCAGCACGCACCACTCAGTTCATTACACACACACACACACACACACACACACACACACACACACACACACACACACCACTCACAGCTCCTTACACACAGACCACAGACACACACACCACTCACACACACACACACACGCAGCACTCACACGCACACACATACACCACTCACAATTCCTTACACACACACACACACACACACACCACACACACCACTCACAGCTCCTTATACACAGACACAAACACCACTCACACACACACACACACCACTCACAGTTCCTTACACACACACACACACACCACTCACAGTTCCTTACACACACACATACACACACACACACACCACTAACAGCTCGTTACACTCAGACACACACTACTGACAGTTCCTTACACACACCACTCACATTTCTTTAAACATACACACACACACACACACCATTCACAGCTCCTTACACACACACACACACACACGCTCCACTCTCAGCCACTACACACACACACACTCGCAGCTCCTCACACACACACATGCACACGCATGTGCAAGCACACACACGCACACAGACACACACTCAAGCACGTGTGCACGTACAAAGACAAGCACAGACACTCATGTGGCTGCACACTAATACACACACATACAGACACAAACACACACACATGCACGTGCACACACACACACACACAGAACACACACACAAGCAAGAACAGGGAGTTTAAGCCTTGCTTTACTCCAGTTCAGTAATCACTTCCTTCACTTACACTGCTACATGTTACAGCACAAGACCAACCTTGGAAACCACAACATGAAAAACAATCACAGAGCCTGTCTACCAGTGACCCTAAATTCTCCCAACATGCATCTTACAGGGCAGTAGGGCTGCAAAGATGAGTCAACACCAACATCACATAAAACCTACAGAGAGAATTTTAAATATCCAAAAAAAAGCAGCCATTTTTACAAAGTATGTTTTGAGAGGATCATGTCACTTATATGTTTTCCTGGCATTATTCATAAAAAAGCTACTTCAGTGATTTTACAAATCAAATCACCTAAATCAGCTAATTCAGTGATTTTATGAATAAAATCATCTCAAACAGCGTGCTCAAATCCTGTTCAGACAGAGCAATCTCTGAAACTTCAGTAGCATTTTAAAAGGACTGTGACTGTTTGCCGTGTCACCAAGTCAAATGACAACTGTTACCCTAAAATCTGTTCCCACCATAAATTGGTGCCTGGGCAAAATAGAGACTGTCATAAAATGGTTTTCTTAAAATGTATCATCAGTATTTCCACAAACACTGACCAACTCCCACTTTCATTCCAAAATAAACACAGACAACCTAAACAAAAAATCATGCAGCAACAATCACCTTAAAACTGCTCAGCTCAAAGGAGCTAAGAGGTATTGGCATATTCTTCTAATACTGTTTGCATGTTAATAATTATTCGAATCCTTCTTCCTTGAACCTCTTTTAACTGCTGCATTATTTTGGTGGAGTTTTAGTGTTCAGTTTTAATTATGTCAAATAAAACTTGATTTGAGTGTTTCATTCATACCAATGATTGAACAAGACCTTTTGTTTAATAAGCAGCTTGCAAACAACACCATAATAAAGCATCTTTTAAATTTGCCTCAATAAACAATTACTACACAAAACTGTAATCTAAACTTTTCTGACTAAATCTAAGTTAAAATAAATTAATGTTTTTTGCAAGCTCCCTAAAAATACAAAATATTATCATACGATTTAGGTGCTCTGGAAACGATCGTGTTACATCATCATACTGTCTTTCTGCTGTAATCTATACTATCCCTTACCATAGATGGTCTAGGTGGGCCCAGCCCCTCCTCCCACACTGGCATGTCCAGAGGCACAATAAAGCAGACCCTGGTCTCCTCACACTTTAATCTCATTATCAGACCAAACAGTCAGCCGAGGGAAGGGGCTGAGAACAGGCAGAGTGCAGGCCATACCAGGTACACACCACTTAATGTGCCATTAATCTTTGTAACAGTACAGCTGCACTGAGACCTGCATGTTAACTGGTTCAATACTGTGTGTGTGTGTGTGTGTGTGTGTGTGTGTGTGTGTGTGTATATGTGAATATTTAATTACAAGGAGTTCTGCAATATTTGTCAACTTAAGCACCCATTCTATGCTAACAATAATAACAAACTGATTATAACACAGAAAAAAAACATTGTGAGAATGATCTAAACTGTGAGAATTTCTAAAATCTAAATCACATGGCATGAGACATATGGAAATTAAAAAAAATGGAAGAAATGAATACACAGCCTGATACTAGTATGAGAACTCAACATTTTGAAAGGAAGACTTGGAGCCTACATAGTTGGCCTGCCATCTGCTATCTCCTCTAAGGTTAATAGGAGCTGGTCACACCACCAGTGATGGATAGGTAGGTTAGTCTTATATCCCCTGGAGGGAACCCATTGCTATAAGCAGGTTCCCCAATACCCGACAATTTATTTCCACATACCAGCTGCTTGAGAGTTTCAATTTCAGAGACATAGTTTGCATATCGTTCTCCCCAGCTGCATTTTTCATAGTCATGTTTCTATTCATTTGGAAAAGCAATATGTTGTCTTCAATTATTCATTCTCACCAGCAGCGTGTCCTAAAACCCTTCAGGATGCTTGCAGTGTAGGAAAAGCACAGTGCTACATACCAGGCCAAACCCACGCCATATTACAAACTCACGCCATACGAAACAATATCTAAACCTTTTCCTAACATAAATGCCATCTCTACGTAATGTAAATGATGTGAAAGTCAGTCCTACTGTATGCGTGTGTTTGTGTCTAAGGAGCTATGAGTGATGCATGTGTGAGTCTGTGTGAGTGTGTGTGAACTTGCCTAGGAGCCTAGGAAGCCTTCCCTGTCCTAGTGGTCGCCAAGCTTGGACCAGCACTGATGTTAACTTGGGTAATTCATTCAGTTTTATTTTTTCTGGTTTATGAGCCCCAAGTAATTGACATGGGCTTTCCTGGATCTTTAGATCCAAGTTGAAAGCTAGACTTAGAAAACTAGACTTAGGTGCTTTTCAGGGTTGGCCATGAACTTATTCCATGAGATTATTCTATTATATTATGAGACAGCATAAACGTATTTTAGCAGTTTCACTCACTCCAATTTTATGATGGTAAAAAAAAGTAAAGCGTCGTTAGAGTTCTTAGACCCAAGTGCAGTTCAGAACCGGGACAGACTGAGGCTACTCTGAGGTCACTGTACTGTCCGACTGTGTAGAAGCTGCTTAAATCATTCAGTGGGAGTTTTGCAGAACACATAACGCAGCTGTTTACATGCCACAGGGCTGATGATCCAGAAATACTGCGTCAGTAAAAGTGGAAAAGGCTGCGTTTGCACATCATCACCTCTGATTGGTTGATTATATTGCTCTATACAAGGCCAAAGCAAATCTGATAAACTGATTGGGTTGGGTTGCTATTGGCCGAGTCCCAGACTGGGAAAGTACAGTGGTTTATTTCTATTGAAAAACTGAAAGATCTACAGTACACAGCTATGTACAAGATAAAAAGCGAGTACCATCACATTATCCCTTTGTGCTGTGTAGAATATATTATTCTGTAGGCAAAAAACAGCTGGGACAATCTGTTAAAAGATTAATCACAACTCTGGTTATTAACCTGGGGTTAATACCATAACTTTACAACCACAATAATCTTCTTAATGTGTACCTCTAAACAAGCACTGGAATATCTCCTTTAAGAAACAACAGGCAGTTCACTTCAACCTTAAGTATCACTGCAAAATATGCAACACTGGTTTGAGAAGTGCATCTCTGCTTGGCAGGGAGGACAGAGATACATTTCAGTGTTCCTGCACTGTGAATGAACTCACTGGGATTATGGAATGTGGCACATTTGTGCTGACAGGCTCAGCGCTTTCCCCTGCTGAACCGGAACAGGCTGCACCTCTGGAATAATGCATGTTCTCTAAAGGACCATCCTATTCACTGCAGCAGAGCTAACACCAAGTCCTTGGGTGAAGCTAACAAAGTCACAGAGCTTGTCGGTGTGGAAAGGGCAGACATTTCAAAAACATTCACACATGACATTCTACTGAACAAAGGCCAAAGACACATTTTAATCCATTTTCTTTAAAACTGGGTTTGTTCCACACGTTTGTAGCCTGTCCAGTCCTGGACTAGGCTACAAAACTATTTGGTACTGATATGACCAAAAATGTATGGATTCCTCAATGTGATATGGCACTGGAGACAGTAAGTGAGGCAGAAGTGGGGCAGCAGGTAGAACAGCAGGGGAAAAAAAACATGCTCGCCGACCAAGCTACAAAATAAAAGTCCATGGGAAGGACAAATAGCCTAACAGGTATGAACAGAGCCTGGCCAGTAAGTAACGCTGCCCAGTCTGCCATGGAAGATGATGCAATGCACTGAGGATCAGGACCTGCAGGAATCAATAGGGCAAAGTAAAAAAAGAAACAGGAATACACAACGAATAAGTGGGTGGTTGGGATTGGGAAGTGATTGTGTACGAGAGACTGGTGATCAGTGTGTGTGAGAGTGGGAGGTTGGCTGGGTGATCAGTGTGTGTGAGAGTGGGAGGTTGGCTGGGTGATCAGTGTGTGTGAGAGTGGGAGGTTGGCTGGGTGATCAGTGTGTATGTGGGTGAGTGGGATGTTGGCTGGGTGTCACCTTGGGTATGATACTCAAACCCCTTCACTCTGCCTTAAACAAGTAATATAAAACACATAAAAATACTGCTTTGATATTAGCAGAAATAAAGTAGTGTGAAGAATAAATATAAAATAATCTCCAGTAAAGCATTCCTGATGCCCAGCAGATCATAATTCTCTTCTTCAAAACTGCCTGCCTATGTAAAACACTAAACTGTATTGTGAAATCTTTCCCACAAATTCAGAGGCAAACTGGGTAATCCCAACTCTTGTAGAACTGCCAGCTAACTTTCTAATGTGATATGACCCTTAAGACTTCATCCAGGCTAAATATCAAGGGCAGGCAGTTTGATGGACAGTGCTGAATGTATGCAGTGAGATCTTCCAAATGAAAATGTGGGGCACCTCGACCCTCCACAGAGTTTCACACTAGGCTGGCTTATCAGCTCCAGGCAGGTTTCACCGATGCTACTCGGTGTGAGGGAATGGGACTGGATCAATTTAGCAAGTGAAGTGGGCAAAATCAGCGCTTTAAATAGTAATGGAAAGGTAAAAGATTGGGATGAGAGTGAAAAAAGTCTGGCTTTCCAACCCAGATTAAATTAAGCTATTCTAGTTTCAAATTCTCACTAACTGCCTGCGATTGAAACCCCTCTCTTGATGTCACTTTCTAGTGTTTCCAGGATGAAACCACAGCTCATCAACCCATCTTTCCCTTTTTCAGGGTTGTAAAACCAACCTTAAGTTTATTTAAATAAATAACATAATATTCGAATATTAGTGCTAAAGAAAACTCCTTTTTAAAATAATATAAAATATAAATACAAAAATAAATACAAGAGCAGACTGCAAAATAACATGAAAGAAACTTTAGTTGCTTTGTATTTTAAAACAGGGAAGGTGACTGATGCTGTTGTTAATGACCAACTAGTGGGAGTTAGTTTGCTCCACACTCTGACTCTGAGGTCAATTCCATCACGGTTGATTATTCTACCTAATCACATTTGCAGGTGGCAGGCAGTGCACCACCGCCTTGTGGTCCTCCAGTTGTGATGTTATCTTCTACACCGCCATCCCTCAAGCTCAGGAACATCAAAGCAATTGCTGGGGCTGCAAGAGGAACAGGCGTAATAAAAATTCATTTACAGATAAGAGCCCAAGCTAAAGTCTGCAATGTGACAGTCTCTGAAAAGCCGCGATGAAGGACAATGACGGGGGAAACCGGCTGCACAAACGAGGGTCGGGCTGAATGGGGGTGAAAGTATTAATAAGGGTGCTGGAGACGGCGTCTGTCTCTCCCTCAGGCCCAAGATGCACTGCGATCCCTCACCAGGTGTGCTGGAGCAGAAAGTACAGCTGCACTATATATTTGAAGCCAATGTACTGTTTACTGATAAGGGCTATTTTCAATTTGTTACTGAGATTTCAACCGATACTTACAAAACCGATAATCTATTCAACACATTAAGCTTTCTGTTTAATTTAGGCCTTGTTTGTGTCATTTTATATTTGAAAGGAAAAGGCTTATAATCAGGGGGTTAATTTTCTTTTGCCAAGTGCAATCCCTTATATGGATTATATGCCTTATATGGATTATATCCCTTATATGGATTAGCTGTCACGTACAATTTAACGTGATGTTTTTTGATATTTTGCAGTTTATTCATTAAGCACCGGTGATAGTAGTTTTGCAGTTGTTTGTTTTTTTCTCTGAGAGCTTTTTATACACCAACACCAGATCAAGGCAGAACAAGACACTTAACATTTGAGAAACATTTGGTAATAAAATGTAATAATGAAATATTTTTGCTCCCCTTTCTGTTAACTAAAAATATATCTGATTTACCTGTGTGATATGTCTACATAAAATTAATGAATGATCCATTTTTATCACTGCATTTCATATATCGGATTATAGTTTTCTTTGGAATACAATAACAAGGTGCTAATTATCATTTATCATAGTAGCCCAAGAAATTCAATACTGGTGCTTCCCTAGCAGAAAGCAAGGTGGATCGAAGTCTAATAACAAGTGCGCATGAGTTAAGGGGGATAGGAGCTTAATCTAGAGGGCATGAAAGCCCTTTAGGCCTGATTAGCCTTACTCGACCTGGCCAGGCACACCTAGGCCTCGGCTCCCGTCTGGAAGCTCCTGAATCTGGCTGTAAGGGACCCCTTTCACACAGAGCTGGGGTTATCTTGGCAAGTATCTCTTGGCAAGTACAATTCAGTTTACCCCAATCATCCCAGTTTATAACAGCACAGACACTGCTGGCCTGATATCGTTCTTAACATAGCAGCGGTAGTGTCGTGATACCTGGGACTGGGTGGAATGGAAGTATGGAAGTACACCAGCGCTGCTGGAGGTTTTCGTGCGTCAAAAAACTGACCCCTGATAAAGTCTTGGAAGAAAAGCTAACACAACCTGTGCAACAGATGGGCTGAAGGCTGAAGACTCTGTACATCTATAAGGCGTTTCTAATGAATAAATGTGCTGTGTGTGCTGGCAGGTGGAACGGGTCCATACCTCTGACTGTCTGGTGGTCAAGGACAGAGAGAACTGAACCGCTACAGCATCCACCGTCTGATTCACAAACACACCCCATGTGGTCCAGGTGAAGTACGCCCCCCCCCCTCCCTCCCCTCAACCACCTCTCACACCGCCACATATCATCCAGTGAGCCCTGGGAGCTGAAGCTTCATTTCGTCAGGTGCGAGTCTCATTATCGTGGTCGCTCTCCCTTATTCCCTCTGCTGTTAATCAGCACTGCCCTCACCCACGCCTGGCGAGAACGACACCGTGCCACCTTCAGGAGATCAGTCACCCGTGCGGGCGCCCAGCGGGCACCCGACGGAGCCGGGGGACTGCCCGTTCCTTCTCAAAAAAAAAAAAAAGTTCCACGGACGGATGTGTGCGACTACGGTGCTATTTCTGCAGCAGATCAAACAACGACGGGCACGCGGTTCGGATCTAACAAAGCCGTGTGCATGTGTGCAGACGAGCTCTGTCGCAGTAGGAGCTTCTGCCTTGACTGCATCATTACCCACAGCAGGGACCAGAGAGATGAGAGGGGCTCGGGCATGCAAACAACACCAGCACCTGTGCAAGGATGTGTGTGTGTGTGTGTGTGTGTGCGTGTGTGTGTGTGTGTGTGTGTGTGCGTGTGTGTGTGCGTGTGTGTATGCGTGTGTGTGTGCGTGTGTGTTACGCATTCATGTAGGATAACTGGTGTGGAAGACGAGCCAAGGCTTCCTCTCACTGATTAGAGGTGACTACCTCCGTCATTACTTGGCCTGGTGTCAGGGTCGGCCGTGGCATTTGACTTCCTGTAATTACCGAAAGTGTTAGAATTAGATATGACAGTCCGGATGGTTTAGGAATCAAATGGATAAGCATACGAGGAAATTAGTATTTAAAAAAATCTGACATTTCAAGTTCACTAGATAAATATTAGTAGAATTTAAAAACAACTACTGTGAAAGCTAGGGTAGCTACATGTTTTATGGTCCAACACTTTATGTTGATTTATCTGAAGCATCTGGGAGCAGCAATAATGTAATGCTTTCATTACAATATGCAGAGCTTAACACAAATAAAACTTCTTAGTGTGAATACAAACAGTCTTTTATCTTGTTTACCTGAATATAAACAAGTCTAAAGACTTTAATGCAATTAATTTTAAAAATGCGCAGGGAATAATAACTTGTCATTTCATACCAGACTGAATATGTAGCCATATTTTGCACAGCTCTACAAGCTATTTTTATAGTCAACTGCATGGTTAATTAAAGAAAATCACCCCACTCACTGAATCAACTGCAAACACAAATCACCAATATAACAGAGAATCGACTTCAGATCGATTTCAGTGGTGAAACCAGCTGCAGGCTTTAATGAACTGAGGGGGGGTTTTTTCCCCTTTTTTTGTTCTGTCTTTTTCGTCTGGTGTGTAATTTTCTGTGCAGTGCAGGGAGCCAGCATGATTGCTGCTAAGGAGCTGAGCAAATGGCCTTCCCAGTGATCTCTCATCAGACCCAGGCACTCACAGTCTTATCAGCTTCTCCCTGTCTGTCCTAAGCTGCACCAACTGCATATACAACCTGACTGCCGGGCAAAACAAACGTGACTGATCAATATTATTATTGTTCACACTACACAAACTAAAGCAAACGGGCAAATACTTCTTATTTAAGGTAAACAGCGCCCAAGTATCCCAGAGTTTGCCTGTATTATGTGGGTTTGTACACAGTTGTACACAACCTGCCTTATCCAGGCAAAGAGGTACAAGATAAGCATAACCGTAGTAATAATATCAAATAAACACAAAACCCATGAACAGGCTGCTGGCAGTCTGTGGGTAGGGTAACACATAGACTTATTCTAATCAGGAATATTATGATTTTATATATAATACATCCATGAGATACTAAGAATTGTTCATTCTTAACGTTTGTTGATGGAAATACTAACTTTGTTACGGTAACTAAGCTGGAATAAGGGAAGGGATTATTAAGAACATGAAAGACTGCAGCAATCCCAAATCAGGGAATAAATTGAAATTGTTGGGTCAGCCTGACGGTTATCCAGCCTGACCCAAATATCACCAAGACCAGTAGCTTTAGGAAGGAATAAAATGTGAGCACTCTGTTTTGAGCAGACCTTCAAAAGAATAAAAACACTACATTCTGTGGATTTACAGGATAGGGTTTTTTCATTTGGTCCTTTTTTGGTGTCAGATAGGAAGCACTGCCAGTATTAAACACAAGGTCATCATTTCCCAAACATATCCCACAAAAAGACATTTACACACCAACCCAATGCTTGAGTGCACTGACTTTGCTAGATAACACTGGGCTGCTGTGTGAGGGAAATTCCTAATCTCTGTCATCTAAATGGACATTAATGCTAAAGTTATGATGCAATTCCAAGCTGATTACATCACCATAAACAACAACATAATCAACAGTATAAGCAAAGTTTAGGTATTCACTGACTGACTAATCAGTGTGCGAGGTGTGAGGTGACCAAACCAGAATGTGAGGTGAAAATGTCCCAGTGATACCAGTAGATAATTTGATCGTGACAGACCCCCTCGCCCGCGCCCTCCTCCACAATGTGTGGTTCACCACATGGTCCTTGTGTTCTTGTTTTCATTCAGTCTGAATAAATCCCACCCGTTGTTTTCCTCCCTCAGTGCTAGTGACTGCATGTCTGGGTGTCTGGATGTATGTTCTTACATGGCTGTTTACTCCAAAGTTCACTCTCGTTTTCATTAAACGCTGTACTCATTTTGACTAGACCTGCACTTGTGGTCAGCCTCATGACAGTGACGCTGACGCTGTTATATGCCTCCATCTACTCCTGTGGATGCTCATACAGCTCCACCCACCCAAGACGCACCGGAGCAGAGAATCCTACAGCTATTGAAGTTTCTTGTTTTACACTCACAAGGATTATATATATATATATATATATATATATATACTGGAGATCAAAATTAGAGAACAATGTATAAACACTTGATTTTTTTCAGCAGATGTGCTGAAGTCATTCAAAGCAAAGGCCTGTACACTTCCTACTGATTACTGACTGTTGTAACCTTCAGAAAATGTAGTTGTAATCTTTCTCTGTGCTACAGTCATTGCTGTTCTCTAATTATGATCATGTTTTTTTGCAAAATAAAGGTTTCATGTTGACATACTTTGGTTATTTTATAAAACTCTGTTCTAGTGGCATGGTGTACCCCTTACAAAAAATCCTTCAAATGTTGATCAAAGTAGATTATATTATTTCTGAAAAAATCAAGTGTTCATACATTGTTCTCTAATTTTGATCCTCCCAACGTTTCTTTCTTATTCTGCCCAGGGAGTTTTTCTTTGCCACTGTTAGCACTTGCTTGCTCATTATGGCTCATTATGTGACAACACATATGGTAAATGTGACATGTAAGTACATTTTACTGTGGCTGTTTGTATTCAGGTGACATTCATGCGGTAGATGGTTGAGCCCACTATTTCACCTGATGATATTTAACAGTGAGCTAACTTTCTGCATGACACAGTTAACGCGTGGCAAGAATGTGTATAAAGGATGAACCTGGAGGTCCTCACTAGGGTTCCACACACTGCCTGAATAAGTTAGCAGACCTGCTTTCTGTAAGCTATTCTTGCTGACCTGGGACATTCAAATAACAGATCTGTAGTCTACACACGCCAAGGTTGTCAGTGTATTCTACAGTTTGCTCAATAGTACTGTAATACTAACAAAATCCTTTCCCAGAATCCACCGAAAAACACCAAGCATAAGCAACTTTGCACATGTAGTACGTGGAATAAACCTTTACAAACAGACCCAAACCAGGGACATGTTCAGAAAGCAATACACGTGGTGACAGCCTGTGGTTTCCCAAAGCACTGGCAGACATTGTGAGGTATTTCACAACATTTCACTCTGGGTTTTGGGAGGCTATTCACTCTTTTCCTTTATCTCTCTTAATAGGTGCAGTGTCGGTGTCAGTGGGGGTGACCAGCGAAGGAAGATGTATTTGGATTCAACAGCGCTTACAAGTTACTAATACTGCAGTTGTAATTCACATTGGTTCATTTCTGTCGGAGCTAAAAACCTTTAACGGTAGCCTGACATGAATCGCCCCGTCTTAACATTAAAAGAGACAGTCGGACTCAGGCCTGTAAAACAGGCTTTGGGATAGTTTGATCCTATTTTGCAGATCTTTTAAAACATTCAGGAGGAACTTCTTTGTTGATGGCATGTTTGCACACCATACAAATGTTTCTCAAGGTCTTCTGTGTTTCTTGTTCAGGTTGTTATCTTCCATTCATACACGGCCCCAAACAGTATTTCAAAAGGGTTACAGGTATTCAGAATCTAACTCTAAAATCAAGCCAGCTATTCCACAGACAGGGGTAAATAAACCTCACATGGCCACAGAAGTGCCTTGTTAAATACATAATGTAATGCTGCTTTCCCTCAACCTTGTGTTTTCTCCTTGCATGTGAAAATGTCAAGGCAGTTTGTGGGATTATAATCTCTTTTGATTTACAACTCTGCTAGAGATTAATCTTGACAATTCACACAGTGGTTCTAGAAACAAGTCACCTGGATAGATATGTCTAGTTTTTTTGGCACATGAAGTAGCACAGCTGCCTTTAATTTAAAGAATGACATTTGAGATAGAAAATAATCAAGTATATACACAAGACGCATTACATTATGCAGTCAAAAATGGTCTAGTTTTAGTCACAGCTTTACAACCACACTGGAATGTATTTCTGCGTTTAAAGAAGTGGCCTACAGGTCCGACAATTCTATGTAATGCGTCCCTTGTTAAAATGCCACAAATCTCAATTACAGTTTTTCTCAATACCTTTGATGCATTTCTCAAACCATCAGTAACAGCCACAAAACAGTCTGTGTACTCCTCCAAATGCAGACAGACAGCCGCACCACACAATGGAGTACCAGCTAAAGCCAGTGAGTGCCCTGCTCAAGATCCTGAGTCTGTCTCAAAAATAAATATTTATGTGCGCGAACATGTCACTGTCGCCAGAATAAGTCCTTGAGTCATTGTGTACTAGCAAGGTGGTGAAAATACTTAGCCAAGTGGTCAATATAACAGTGTACTCGGAGTATTTCCTTACTAAGGTTTTGATGACAGTGATTGAGTATGCATCAGGCTGCACTATGTGGTATATATTTTCTATCCGCATACATCGATTTCAACACTACAGTTACACATTACCGTATGCGAGATTGTCGAGAGGTTTCTCGTTAATGGTTTTACTGTTTGTAAATTTGTTGCCACAACATGTCAATGTGACAGAAAAGAAAGACAAAGCTGTTGTCCTCACACGTTGCCCTTTATAAGTGAAAGTTCATTGGTTCATCACTTCTGGACACATTTACCAAAAAGGTCTAAAAGGAATGTATATAACATTTACTTGACTGAGTATTACAACTGGTTCGACATTTTGTAATGTGATGTCTCTATGCAATGAACTAATGCCTAGATGTTTTGGGGCTAAGACAAAAAAACATTTATAGCACATTTTGATCAATGTGACCTAATTGGTAATGTAAAAAACCAACCTACAATTACACATAATCATTTGCATGAATGCATGCTATTTGTTGAGAAGAATGAGAACTTGCACAAGTGACTAGAAGATGTGGCGGTTGAACAAGTACGGAGAATTTCGGATCTGATCTGAGAAGTATATTATAGAGTGAGAAAAACTGTAATTATTATAAATACACTTTAATCATGAGTGTAGTATTAAGTGATGTGTCTTAGAAAAATAACATGTCTGATTAAAAGATGATTTAATTGGGATGTTCTGCCTTCGTTCGGTTTTGTACATTACCGAATTTATTTCTTTTATTTCTCTCGTTGTGATTCTTTGAAATTTCTTTACATAAGAGAGAGCGAGAGAGAGAGAGAGAGAGAGAGAGAGAGAGAGAGAGAGAGAGAGAGAGAGAGAGAGAGACTGCTATGAGCAAAAAAAAAAACATCCTGCAGTTTTAAACAGAACTGCCGGACTTTTTGATAAGCAAATGTACTGGGCAGAACAGAATGTGTAATCTACCACTGTAGTGAATTTATTATGGTAAGAAAATAAATGAAACAGCTAACCATTACAAGTAAACGATTTAGTGCTAAAGTTTACTCCATATAGCCAAGTCTACAGTGAGAAAAAAGCTATTAAATAAAGTAATGTCCCACCACCATTCAAGGCAGAGGATCTCTTCAGAAAAGACGAGCTAACTGTAGCCAAGACCTTACCTGGGAACACCCGCAGCAAAGTCAGACACAATAAGGTTCCAAGTCTCCAAGAAATCACTTTCTCCATTTCCCCACACGAACCCACAGCTTGCGCGAAACGACATGCAGAGACACTTCTTTCCGTTGCGCTTTCGATGACTGGAAAAGGACAAGGACAACCGGTCAAAACTCGGGTAGTTCCCGCTCTTTTGTTTGGCGTCTTTGATTTTTATTGCGGACAATTTGATTTTAAGAAAGTGGACGATTCGGACGTTTAGTTAATGCTCTTAGGAAGAGTGTTTGACTCACAACTTGCTTCTTCACGAACAAGCTGCACAGGTCTCTCGCGGTCCAAAGCCCGGCTATCACTTCTGCTCGCGTGTAACGCCACGCCTCTTTCTTTCCACAGGTGATGCGAGCTCTCGCTCACAGAATCTCAAAGTACATCTGTCGATCACCAGGACGTCTAAAAACAAGTTTTATTAGCAATCAGTGTATTTCGTGTGCATAATTAATTATAAATGAATCAACATATTTGTAAATAGGTTAACTGCACTCTTTTCGTGATATGAAAAATGACACTGTGCAATTAATCGAGAGAAAGCAATTTTCCGTCAAGCCTACTCGTAGCCTAAGTCCCATTAGGATATCTCTTAGCGTGTACTGCAGCGTGAGTCCGTGTGTGATATTGGAATCAGTGACGGAGAAAGAAGGCGCTGATCCCGGCCATATATCAGCCCTTTAGTCTGGCCGGTTGCTATAGAAACGTACATAAGAAGTTCGCGCTCAGTTAGGGTAAGGTGAGCTGCGGTTTGTGATTAGCTTGTTGGAGCTTAATGTCTTGAAGAAGACAAAGGGAATATAAATAGGAATAAAATAAAGTTGTAAATCAGATAAACTTTTTTTCCAGTAATTGTTAGCACAGACTACTGTGTTATTAATTGTGCAGTAGAATAATGTAGGAAGGTGCACGGGGCCCTAGTACTTCTCATATTTATTTTTTATTTACCTACAAACAAACAGATAGATAGATAGATAGATAGATAGATAGATAGATAGATAGATAGATAGATAGATAGATAGATAGATAGATAGATACACAGACAGCTGTGTATTTAACATGATAGATGTATGTGTACTTAACATGATAGATGGATGTGTGTTTAATATGCAGTGTAAACTAGTTTACGTTAATGTAATAGGTTAATATCCGGTGCCTTGATTCTTAGAACAGTGTTGTTTAACTTGTGAGATTTAATGGATGTGTAACGCCTCACTGCTTAGCTCAGTAGATGAGCTGTCATTCACACTTGGATTAGTTTTATAAGAAGACATAATTGCCATAATTGGGAAACATAGAATAAAAGAAGTACATTTCAGAAGATTGAATGTTTCTTACAGTATCAATAGTATCTACTCAGCCTAATGCATATTTGTATTTAAATTCATAAGATGGATATATATTCACCGTAACTTTGGAATGGCTGGAGCCAGGATTTAATAATTTACTTTAAAATGTTTAAATTTTTCATGCGACAAGGTATGTTCTGATATGTTCTTTTTAATTAAAGTCAGACTTGGTCTAATTTTAGTGCCATCGAATGGGTCAGCGATCTTTTGACCTAGAAAAGAGAAAAGATCAGAATTCTCATGGTGTTGGTTTAAGTGTCGCTGTATAAACCAAAGCTAACATGGGTTTAGGGTTTAAGTGTCGGCTGCATAAACCAAAGCGACTGGACAAACTGTGACCTTAAACACAGCTGCTTATCTGTTTGTAAAGTGGAATATTTACCCTCTAAGGAGGACAAGATAGATCTTTCCAGTGTACCAGACAATTTCAACAAATGCAGGGAAGTCAGCTATCATCAGGTAGACTTGAGCTTCCACTCTATATGCACCTCACATCAAGAGGTCATGGTATTCATGACTACTGTGAGTCTTTGGTCCTTGATGCAGGGAGGAAGACTGTTCACAAGCTGAAAGTTTCACAGTACTGCAGTTTTGCTAGACTCCAATATGAACCCATCCTGGTCAACTTCCTGTTGTTGTTCTTTGTTTGTTTGTTTTTGTTTATATTGTGTTGTCATTGAAGTCTACTGAAACAGACAGTATCCCATGCAATCAGTTTGATGTGTACATACAGTAATTTAAACTGCAGATCCAGTGTCTGCTTTACTGTTTAGTTTTTCTTATTGTAAATTTCCCACAGGAGCATGATGGGAAATTATCTCAAAAGGAATCTAGTTTCAGTCTTGTAATACTGATCCCTAGTTTTTGCTAAATCAGTCTATGACTAAAACCTATGTGAGTAATAACATGTTATCTTTAAACACAGGAGGTTGTCAGACTTTATTTTTTTTAAGTCTTTTCTGAATTTTTTCAAAGCATGCTGTTGTATGATTAGCATAAGTTGAAAGATCACTGCTTTTGTTAATTTTGGGGATCAGAAAACTTGTATCAGATACTTTGCAGTGGGAGATACGATCTTGTGTCTTCCTCTGACACATGAGTCTTTTCTGCCATCTAGTGGTGGCTATAAACGTTTTCTTCTTTTTTCAGTTTTAGGTAATTAAACTGTAACTTGGCCTGGTAATTAAACTGTAACTTGGCCTGTAACCTTCCTCTCTCACACGCGAAAGGTAAAGAATTCTGGCTGTGAATAAACTTAACAGACTTAACATCATGGTCACAAGGTGTGAAAGGGTTTGTATTATGTACAATAAAGAGTTTGCAACATGTGCTATAGTTATTTATTTCTGTAGAGGTTTGTTTATTTTAAATGTGATGTGAGTAGCATTGAGGAAAATCAGTGGTATTGTGTATCTAACAGCATAACACCCTGATTAACTACTCACAAAACAATTGTTGTGACATAAAAATCAACTATATTTAATAACACAATAATGTGTAGGGGCTGTTTAACCAGGTAGCAGGTTTCTGACTTCCCAGAAACAGGCTTATATTTATCGTTTAAAGCACAAAGAATTTCTAATCAATTTCAGAGCAAAACTGCCTGCAGGAGGAAGTGCTGTGTAATTGGATTTTGAAAGATCAGACACAAGCATTGGGTGTCCAGGCCGGACAGATAGTCACGACTCAGTGTGATTTATTGATGATAGTGATCGACTAATGGCAAACCAATCACAAAGTAGAAAGTGGAAATTGTGGGAAAATACATCAGACGGTCACTGGGCTCTCCAGACAAGAATGGAGCTAGCCTCCTCCGTTCCACTGATATCTGGCCCATTCTGTTTCTCCATGCTCCACTTTGGAAATGTAAGAGGAGCTCGTATCAGCAAGAAAACAGGATAAGGGAATTGGTGCAGAAAGCAGCCAGGCATGAGACATCGCTTCAGTTAATGTCAACCAGAACCTTTCTGTTCCACACCCATTATGCATGTTCAGATTGCCTTTCTGGATGTTGAGCTACATCACATCTCTTTATGGTTTCATGGACATAAGCACTGGAGGTAAACGATTCCTCGTGTGGCTCTACTCAGATGAGCTCTTCAACAAATCCAGTCAGGTGATGGAATAGAATATCAGTCCTTTTAGAGTATATCAGTCCTTTCTAGGTGTGTGCACATTACACTTTAT
The DNA here is from genome assembly GCA_028565775.1 of Sternarchorhynchus goeldii. Lineage (NCBI taxonomy): Eukaryota > Metazoa > Chordata > Actinopteri > Gymnotiformes > Apteronotidae > Sternarchorhynchus > Sternarchorhynchus goeldii. The sequence goes on from JAOXYF010000013.1 coordinate 14,707,304, forward strand.
GTTAACTGTTGTTTGTTTTAATTTCTCACCTAAAATACAGCACTATATTACACTGTATAATATGTTAAATCAAATCTGATCGATTCATATAGCTTTTTACAGTCGCTGTCTCAAAACGGCTTTATAAGCGTCCGAGTTCAAATCCCCAGTGAGCAAACCAAAGGCGAGAGTGGCAAGGAAAAACTGGTAATGAGAGAATGAATATGTATTACTCATGGTTTATTTGATTTATTTGTTTGTTTTTTTGTTTTTATTAAATAGTTCTTAGTATTTTGTGCAGTTAGTTTTAGTTACACTAAGACTATACAATAATGAAGTATCATTAGTTAAATGAAATAATAATTCAAGTAGCAGCCCCTGCCTCAGTAACCTGTTTAGATGTAAAAACAAATCCAAGAGCAGTAACTTGTATTAGAATTATCATGGAACTACCTAGTATGTCACATTTAGCTACTTGCTGAACGAAGTGAACTTGGATAGGTGCTATTCTCTTTTAAGACCTTCTATTTTTAGGACTTTTGGTCTGAAAAACTTTTTCAAATGTGAGAGATATGACCAATATGAACAGTCAAAGTACTGCATGTGTACTCACCACTCAATGCTGCAACTGAACCAAAATAAATATATGGTATGTGTCAGTATATTTGAGAAATAGGTTATTCATTATCAACAGTTTTCCTTTCTTGGTACCTCGTTTGTTTGGATATTCCCATCCTGTGGTTTGTTTAGTACTGTGTGGAAGGCACTAGATCACTGCTGCAAAGCTGTTTTTTTCTTCACACATGAGCCTCACCTTACCCCTCATGGCCTATGTCAACCTGTGCCCAGTCACTCTCTGAAACACCACTGTTCAAAGACGTGTCGTTCTCTCAAGGGCCACGGTCCAAACGACAATGTATGTGGCAGCTGACTGGATCAGATGTGCAAGGACACATTTTCCTAAGAATAAAGCCATTTTCTATTAGACAAATTACGTGTTTCACACAATTTATAAGGAAAAATCCATAAATCTGTTGCTATTTATTGCCTCTTCAGTCTCAGGGCTGAAAGGAACAATCAAAAGACACTGTGTCCAATAAAGCAGTACCTCAGCTGTGAGAAGGCACCTCATCACAAGGACAAAAGCAGCTTTTGTTGCAGGGATCCTCTATGTCTTCACAGAACCCACTTACTCTCTTTCTGTTTAAGCTGGTCAGATGTTCAGTCTTCTACCAGATGGTGTGAAATGTTTTTAAATTTAGATAAATTCACAATAACCTAAAGCCTGACTTATAGACTGTTTTGATTTTTTAAGGTCTAAAATATTTGTTAATAAAACATTCACTTAAATGTGCAGTCTGTATTAAAGTGTAAAGATGTAGGATAAAAGGAATAATTCTGTGGGTATTCTGTGAATGTCCTTTGGGAATGCCAGTTAATCATTTTTAATGGTTAGGATGCTTCTCCACCTCCGTATAAAACACTGAGAGACCGAGAGAGAAAGGGACTCAGAAAGGGACAGAGATTATAGAGGATTAAAGCTATTTCAGATTTTGCAAAAACAATCACTTATAGCAGTGTAACACCTTGCTAAGACACCACCAAAGAGTTTACAGCCCTTTACCTGGACCTGGCCTGCCACTGCACAGATGCCACTTTGGTACTGAATCATTGTCTACTCTTTCAGAAGAATCCTGAAGATTTAAAAGAAGAGGAGAACTGGTATTTCCCCAAAGAAGAAAGAGGGAAAGATGTTCCTCAATCTTATTAAAACTCTTCTCCATCTGAACACTTACGCACACCTGGCAGGCACAGAACACGTCCACACAGGCTTCACCTTCAAGACCTTCCCTCCATTCAAGACTCCAGCCTTCCAGTCTGAAGATGTGAGTGGTGGCTTCAGTGGTGAGTTTCAGAAAACCAGTCCCTTCTGATACCTTAGAAATAACTGTACGTTATACATCTTTTCATTTGTTATTGTTTTCACAGTAAGTCCAAATGAGAGATGCGGAGGAATCTTATGAACTTAATCTCTTCACTGCCTAACAGTGACATGTTTTGGACAGGGGCATCTTAATTGCCACTTTGCTTAGACTGACACCATCACAATCAGAGGAAAACTTATGCTACGACAGTAGTTACAGAGGACCAGTGCGTGAGAGGAAATATATCCGAACTCATTTGTAAAGAGCAGAACCACAGAGACCGGGGGGAGACGGCGTAGTCGCGGCTGGTTACCGACTCATCAGACCACGCGGTGGCCTCTGTCAAACTGAAGGACGGCAGCGGTTCGCTCGCGCGGGGACAGCCAGACGTAGCAGGCGGGAAGCGAATAATCCGCATCAGTGCCAAAAGCTCGGGCTGGTAGGTTGCCTGCGCTCAGAGACCTTCTTGGCATGATGCCAAATACAGCGTAGCCTGTAAGTAACTGAACAGTAACACGAGTTTCGCTGTTTGGGCTTCATTGGTCTTAAATGGAACAGCGACTGAAGTTCTACGGCAGAATGCAGGAGTCCTGTTTTATTTCACGGGGGGTTATGTGTGTACTTTGGGAACTAGTGTGGACTAGCTGTCACAGCTCCTTTTAAAGATAGCTTCGACATTCTGGGGGAATCAATTACCATAACTTAAAAAATATATAAAAGACCCAACTGCAAGTGAATCAAGAGATTAAGGGGCAGTTGGTTCCTTACATTTTACTTCTTCAATTCTGTCATTTTCCATACATAACAATTTCAGACTTCTAAATTAATCTTGCTACGATTCTGATTTGTGTCATTGTCCTGTATTAGATCGCTTTCGGGGTGAGCGAGGGGGGGTCGGGTTGGCTGTTTAATTGATAGGACAGTTTGGAATGCTCTAGGGTCAATTGGCTTTTCATAAAATATCTTTTTTACAGTAGTTTTTACACTGCTATTGATATTCAAGGATAAAAATGAAAGAAATTAAATTTGTACTGTCCTTGTTGACACTGTTGTACTATTGTCTTCACAGCCGCTTGAAATGTTGATGTTTAAGTACATCCACTAGATGGCAGTGTTATACAGACACTTAATTGGTTTTATGCGATTCCTCTTTTAGTCTGGTTGAATCAATCTTCTATACTAAATAATTTAAATATAGAGATGTATTTTCTCAATATTTTTAATAGTATTGGCACCAAGTTAGAGCTTTTTCCTCCTGAATCGAATTCACTGTTGGTGTGACCCAGGATCAGTGTAATTACTCTTGCACAGTGTGGTGGGGCCATGGCTAAATCTAATGGAGGTCAAGTGGTGTGCTTCGACTGTTCTGCTCTCTCCCCATAAACATCCTTAAATCAGAGATAGACACCCCCACTTCAGTCCTGCCACGGAGCTATTATTGTTCTTGTGCCAGGCAATAACGAATGGCTGTGAGTCTTTTGTCTTCTTCCTGTGTGTGTGTCTCTGGGAGCGTTGGCGCGTGCAACTGGCTAACAGTTCCTTTTGTTCCTTTTAATGTGAGCCCTGCCCTGTAGTGACCTGCAATCTGTGGCCCCTCCCACACCTTGAAGGCCCCTCCTACACACTGGAGGCCCCTCCCTTCTACAATTCTGCAACCAATCAAAAAAGGAGCAAGTCTTGGGGAGCGCAACACCAGATCCATGGGGCACCAAAAGTTGGAAGCCTGAGGTGACCCTGATCCTGTTTTTTAGCTTCTCCAGAAGTGGTTTTTAAATGGTCGTCCAACTTTCGCTCTTCAGAACAAAGCATTCTTCCCACAGGTGTGCTCCTGTTTGAAAACATCAGGTGGTAATTTTGCACAGTGTTCAATTGTGTGCCAGGGTCATCTGTTGTTTTTGAGAGAAAGAGGTGACTCAGTGAATTTCTGAACAGAGTACAGAGAGTTGCTAGCCAGGAGATGAGAGGAAGCGTTATACTTCTGTCAGCGATGTTGGCCTAAAACTGTGCTCTGTGGCTTGGGTTTACTCCAACTCTTTTGGTTATTAAAAAACAGCACTATTGTGAATTACTAAATGTTCACACTTGCAAAACAATTTCCTACCAAGTGCTGTTCTTCCTCAAATATCATGTTGGTGAACGAAAAAAAACCCTGTTTCCATTACCATAGACATGTTTCCATGTCGCATGGTCAGATCTCCTTTGACAAAAAACCCCCCCATACAAATTCTGATTGTAGGTCCCACATTGGCCCAAAAATATATATTTCCTTCTTTTGGAATCAAGCAAAATGTAGTCCCCCCTGCTGTATCTTGACATTAACTCGAAATAATGTTATGCATGCTATATCATATCGGTTAGAGTGAGAATCAAAGGTGTTCACAAACTTTTGGCCACTTTTTTGTGGGACAGAGCCAATTTATATATCTGACAGGATTCTGCCTCATTAGACCGCATTTATGATTAGAGAATGACAAGATGGTTATTTAGATTGGACATTTTTAGTTGCGGCAGCAAGAGGGTGTTTGCTGCCGCCACGAAACGTCATGACGTTGAGTGTTGTTTGCTTCCAGTAGAGACCAGGCTGATAGCAGCTTTCACGCGTCAAAACATAGCTGTCATGAAATAGCTGGAAGCATTCAGCGTGTATGTAAACTTGACTCCGCAATTAGACGCATAAAGCATTGCTAATTAAAGCATGGCAGAAGCAAACAAACAACATCTGCCCTTCTGCGAATTCTGTCGAAAATACCCCTTCATTTCGCACCACGGTCTTTCATTTGAAGCGAAGTTCATTTCAATTTGCCGCGCGCTCCGTAGCCTTTTCTTTCCGTCTCAAAGTCGTCTCTGTCCAATTTTGGCTTACAACATGTTGAACAGGAAGTTTGTTTCACACCGAGACCTCAATTATGTTGACCTCTCTCAGAAGACACAAAGTCAATGCTGGGGAATAAAAGAGTGACTGCGGCAACAACCGAGGGAGTGACACGGAAGGTTCACCGGGGAGGCTGTGCACCCCCGAGGAAGAAAAGCGCACATCTCACGGTGGTGTTACACTGGAATGGACTCGTGGCGCGTGAAACGAGGCTGCTTTCTTCAACATTAAGCACTTGAAAAAAATACGTGGTGGGGCCGGAAAGCAATATAGTAATTATCCCCAACGTATTTGTCTAAAGGCCAACGAGAGACCACATAAATCCTATATGTTTAGAAAGATTATTTGACCGATAGACCATCCCAACGACGATATTCCTGTGACTCTTGCACAGCGTCTTTCGTCAGTAATAAACTAATTTGTCCGTGGATCGCATGTTTTAAATTATGTAACGGGACTTAAATTATGTAACGGGACTCGTATCTAAGTGAAAAGTGGCTCAATAGTATTTTCAGTTACCTATGCAAGTTTATTAGGCTGCCAAGTGTAACGCTTACCCACGTACTGTCACTTTAAGATTTGTTTTGTGCCGCGCGAAGTGTCAGGTTTTGCAGAATAGCTCGGACGCTGCACGTTTAATCGTGGAATGGGGATCGTGGGGACAGTCGATGCAAGACAGTATTGGCTATATGTCGCGAATGCGTGGATTCAACGGGTAACAAAGTCTACGTCATACTGAAAGCAGGGCGTGGGAGGTAAAATGGACAAAGTCCACCAAGAAACGCCGTTCGTCATCTTACCGGTTTCTGACTTCATCTTGCGTGTATTCGACAGAACGCTTAGTCATACAGCTGAGTTTGAATAGGCTTTTAATCTCTTGTTATGGGCATTGGAATAGTTAAAGCAAGGTGCGTTTTTTCTATGCGCTGCGGTTGCGGTCTATTTAACTGCATGAAATATTCAAGTGCATGTCTTCGTAACTATGCGTGTTTACATATATACTGCGCCTACTTATTCTGAAAATACCCCTCACTACTGAAAAACAAACAAACAAACAAACAAAAACTGAAAAAACGCGGGACAATGCCATTGGACGTCAAACAAACCATATTATTTTTGTGCGCGCAGATCTGCGTATCTACAGGTAAGTTTAAAAAGTCACTGAAAAAAGTTAGATGATTGCGCATCTAATACGGTAATTTTAAAACAAATGAAACAGAGTATTTGTTGTCTTTGTTTACCACATTACTAACGATTTCTATATGGATATTCACTACTGGTCAGTACAGAAATGTATTTAGCACGGTACACGATTATGTGGATTTGACTATGATTATTGTTTGTGAACGACTAACATCGATTGCCATTATTAATACACCTTTGAATTATTATAATCGTGTATACTTCATGTTACATTAAGAATATTTGGAGCCTATTGGAAGTATTAAGAAAACCCACTTATTCTGTGAGCAGACTTACTGTATGGGCAAACATAAATCAGGCTAAAAGCGTGTTGATTGTATATTTCTCAGTGGTTTCACTTGTTGCAGTCTCGCATAACGGCGTGACGAGCTGCAAAGGCGTGTTGTTTCCAAAAGACGCGATTCGCACATTTCGGACAAGCTGGAGGGAAAAAGCCTTAAAGCGTCGAATCAAGCCATTGTGTATATAATCACTAGACTGTCTTCTATCAATTGCAATACTTTAAAAATGTATTGTCTATTTTGTGCGCGACCCAAAAACTTTTTAAAACCAATTTGTAGGGTTTTAAAACTACTGCTCGGCCCAGATATATGGCCGTGAAAAGCCAAATGCGTTCGGCCTTAGTGTAGTCTACTGACAGCAGAGAGTACGTGTACAGTATGAACAGTCCGGTGCATCACGGCGGGCCCCCTGCCGCGCCCGACTTAATGGCCTCGAGCATTAGTGGAGGCGGAAGCCGCCGTACACATCACGGTTTCGAAACGAACGTGGTGCATCTGGACCTCCACCTTGCAGTTGTGGACTCGCAAGCACGTGATTTGTCAATGCAGCTAAAGAGCGTTAAATTTAGAACGTCGTGAGGGAACTCGCCGTGCTCGTTTGCATTGTTCTGTCCCTATTACGCACAATAAGTAAAAGCTGAGTGAGACACGTACGTGTCGATTCTGTAGGTGGTGTGAAACATTTGTTGAGAAATCGTTTTCTTCGACAGGCTTAAGTCAGAAATAACGGGTACTTCACGGTCTAGTTGCTTGGAGATAGGTACACTACACAGTAAGACAGCTGTGACAGCAAAATTGTGATTTTTTTTTTTTTACGCGATGGACTGCCTACACTAACCGCTGTGTCTGTAATCTTTAGTATTTTCAGATGTCACAAAAGTTGTTTTGCCTCGAGGACAGAACAGCTTTTATTTAAAGACAAGTTTTACTGCTATATTGCTGTTTACCTCAAATAGCCTTTTATTTTTCAGTACAGAATTGAACATTCTTATTAGTTTAAAATTGTTTATAATCAGTTTGATTTATTAATTGTTACATTATTTTTTTAATGTTGATTTGTGTTTTTAACCAAGTGTGACATGAATCATTGTAAATCCATGGTGCTCTTGGTGCATCCCTAATTAAGAATTAGCGAAACAAATCACTGTCTGAGAGTCGAATGAGGGCCAAAACTCCACTCTGCTTTAATGTTGGAAGCAGGATGATGGCATTTAAAATGACATTACAACCACCCCAGCAGAGCCAGGCCCTAGGCCCAGAGCATGTGCGCCTGTACAGTGTGTGTTCAGTGGTTTTACAGCATTTCAGTGACATGTTTCTCCTTGCTTGACGACTTATCGCCAGGGCGCATATATTTATGACCTTTCCCATAAATGGCTCGTCTCTTTCTTGGGGTTTTGATACCTCACGTGTACATTCCTCCACATCCTGCACCACCTCACAGTTTTCATGTCACATTTGTCAGAAGCAAAGCTCTTTGTAAGAACAACCCCCTCTGGCCCTCTTTAACGACATGAGTGTAGGATCAGAGGGCAGTAAGCCCCATGGAGGGGTACCAACCCCTGGGAAACACGCCCAAGTGTTACTCGTATTAATTGCAAAAAGCTGTACTTAATGGCTTGATTCCCAGTTCCCGCTAAACAGACGTTGCTGGGCAGTTGTGATTGCAGCGGTGTTCTCTTTGGCTGACACTTGTCTTGCTGTCAGAACCGCGTGAAAGCTTCAATCGAAAGTAAGCTTTTGGTTCCCTTGGTCTGATGTTTGGTCCCGGTGTGTTCTGCTGCAGGAATTAACCAGCATTCAGAAGCAGAGTGTTGTAGTCTTAATGACTTTAAACTTACACCGTCGTTTAGGGTGAATACATTTCTGTAATTTGTATGAATTTGTACTGAATTTTCATTGCCACACTTATTAACAATCCAGTGTTGATTTTGTTCATGTATGCAGGATCTTACAGTATTTGGGATTTTTAAATGGTTAAATGAGAGATGCTGTGTTGTACAAGGAGAGTATTAGGTGCCAGATTCCCTCATCATCCATTTGAATCCAGTGTTTATTTTTAACCAGCTGGAATTATATAAACCCTGTATGTGTTAAAGTAACATTTGAGGTTGGGCTGTGTTCCATAAGGAGAGGAAACAGCAGAAGATGCACCATCCCTTATGTTTTCCAAAACACTGCTCTTTTGAAATGCCAGCTGAAGCCACCAGAATATGAGCTCATCCCAGAGGTCCAGACCGAGAACACTCCTCCAGTGCTTTCTCAGGGTGTTAGCTGGCAATTTTTTTGTGGAGAAAAACAACAACAAATAGAATTGATATTAAGTCAACAGTGTTTATATATATTTACGGTGGGATGTATATCAAGACTGTAGATGTTAAATCAACACTGTTGTTAATTTAATATTGTGTGTTATTCTGTGTACTCAAAGGGTACGTCTAACGCTCAGATTATTAATAATCAGTCCAGTCATTTTTGAGGAGAGGGCTGCAGCTCATCTTGTCACCATGACGTCATGAATTACTGTCCAATTACTGCCAGAGGCAAACCTCTATCCAAGTGTCAAATAGGCATACGATGTTTTTGATATTGATGTCCTAACCTAACAGGCTGTATTGACGAAAACAGATAGTGATCAGCATTTTCCTGCCCCTTTTTCTATGCCATTATCCTTAGCTCAATGATGCCATAGCAACGGTTGAAACCGAATGGTCTATACACACACATTTGTATATGGCTTTGAGATGTCAGAGGCTCCCCTGCCTGTGTTACAGGCTTTCTTGTCTATGTCATCTCTTAAGGTAAAATCCACAACATGTTCTCTGCAAGGCAGATGAATAGCACATGAACCCCGGAAAGCTCCAGAGTTCAAAGCCAGGCCCCACGCTCTCTTATCTCCATCTATAGATTCCTGTACCAATGGGTCCTGTGAGGTGGAGCGTGATCATGGCCAGTTTGGTGAGCTGTGGTCCCAGGCCCAGGTTGGACCCAGTGTCTGCTCCTTTACCTTCTCCCTCTCGCATCTCACCCTCCACACTCTCTGAAAGCTTAACAGACGCTGACTCATCAGGTTCTCAGGCTCTACCCCCTCTGCTAGCCATTAAAAGTCCACTCGGCGGCTTCTTCCCGATTGATGTTACCCCAGGCTCACTCTTATCTTTTAAGTTCAGCACAAGGGCCTGTTTGAAATATCTATAAAGTAACTCTACAGAGACAAATACACACCCACTGCACGCTGTCCGTGTACGATCTAATTATTACCTCTCAGGCGGAGTGAATGTTAAAAGCATTTCAGTCTGCCCTTCGCACATGTGTGTGTATTACCGGTGACTTTGCAGTGAAGATATCGACCAGAGCTAGTTGGAGGCAGGTGCACTGATCTGTCTGTACCACTGTCTCGCAGGGTCGCGACCCCGTCTAGAGGACGTCCCGCCGTGGATCACGGAGCACCCGTCTGACCTGATCGTGTCCAAGGGCGAGCCGGCCACGCTGAGCTGCAGGGCGGAAGGGTGGCCGGCGCCCACCGTCGAGTGGTACAAGGACGGCGAGCACGTGGAGACGGACCGGGACGACCCGCGTTCGCACCGCATGCTGCTGCCCAGTGGCGCCCTCTTCTTCCTGCGCATCGTTCACGGCCGCCGCAGCAGGCCAGACGAGGGTGTGTACACCTGCGTGGCCAGGAACTACCTGGGAGAGGCGGTCAGCCGAAACGCCTCGCTGCAAGTTGCCAGTAAGTGTCTGTCTTCCTCTCACCAGTCTATGCTATTGGCTGGATATATCTAACAAGTAGCAAGCAAAATAATTACCATAATGACAAAGACATATACATATGTGTAAGTAAGAACATTCAGGGTTATAATGGGGTTTAGTTACTGGCTGCGATCAGACCTTCAAACCCTTGAGTCATAACCAGATGGAAAAAAAAAATCTTTTGCTTCCTGCATCTCTTTGATGAAAGTATTCAAATCAGAAAAGCCTTTATGGTTCTGAAGTATGTGGCATAGAGATTCAGGAGATGTGTGAGATTTCATTAAATCAACCGAACCAACCTTCTCATACCTATGTTTCATACAGCATCATACTGCAAGCTGTCCTTGATTGGTTCACACATGCTGTGGATCCCAGGATCCTGCAGCTCCAGGCCACTGCAGCCAGGATGCCCATTAATAAGGTTGTTGATCAGGAAAGAAGGAATTTGTTTGGAAGAATGTTCCTCATTAAAAACACACAAAACAGTGCTTTAGTTTCCGCCTGTGTCTGCCTGCCTGCCCCTCCTCTCCCACTTAGTCAGCGGGATAGTGTGTGGTTGTCGGAGCTTGTTAGGAGAACGCGCTGGTGTTTAGAGTGACGTCATCAGCTGCAGTATGAAACAGTGGTGCAGTTCTTAATCTGACTCACAGGTTTAAGCTCTTGACCCCTTGTATCACCACCGCTCAATAAGATGAATCAGCATATCAGTCACGAAACCTCTGAAAGGTCAATGAAACCAGCTTTCTGTTTTATTTTTGGTTCATTTCTGGTTGTACACTACGGAAGACGAATTTTGCATGCTAGGGTCATTATGCTCTTAGTTCAATCCCTCAATCAATACCAGCTCACATAGATGCTTAGAAAGACCAGACGTATTAATTTTAGGGAGCTTTTGAGAGTCTTATAATATTATATGTAGTGCACTTCAGGAACTGAGATGGTACTCTGTGAAACCGTAAGAATGTGGTGATCCACTTTCCCAAATCCATCTTTAAGTTGGCTGCTATGTGTTTCAACAAATTCTTTTTCCCCTGTGGTGTCGATGCCGTAATCATGTTAATCGATTTCGAGATCAATGTAGTTGAAGTGTGAACACCACACGATGCATCAGTTCAGAGAATGAATAACTCTACTGTTTATTTGAGCACAAAGTCCACTGAATTAATCTGTGTGACTGTGCACACATACTGAGCGCTGCTAAAAAAAAATCACACAAAGCATTGACTGAACCAGACCGGAAAGTTCATTATTTATGTTCAGCACTTAGAGTCAAATGAAATAGTAGGTGGGCTCATGTTTAAGAATCACACTGTATATATTATGCATACCTGCCAATTAGTGGGTTATATGTTTTATATTCTAGAGCCTCAGTTCTTAGAGTCCGAGTGTCTGCCCTTGCGGATAATAAAATCATGAGAGTTGAGGCACGCGCCAATGAGGATGGGATGGGGGTCAGTGGAACCCGCTTCCTGGGTGGAAGCAGCCGTGGGAGAGCAGGGACTTGGGTGGAGGGCCATGGGTGGAGGATCACGGGTGGAGGACCATGGGTGGAGGAGGAAGGTGTTTTGCAGCCTTCACTCCCATCTTTTCGAAATCTGTTTACCTCTGCAAGGCCTAGACTGCAACAGAAGGAAGATTGTGGCAGAGACAGAAAATATGCTGCCTTTCATCGAAACATGAAACTCTTGGGGGGTTGATAGGTGAGACCCTGGGGGGTTGAGAGGTGAAGTATTTGGTGTCAGAACTCTTTGCTCTTTTCCACAACGGCAGGAAGACAGGAAGACAATGCAGAGCTCTTAGTTTGTGTCCATCAAAGATCACACATAACCTGCACATATACTATGCTGTACACATACAATATGATCTACACATACACACACACACATACACACACACACACACACACACTGATCTACACATACACACACACACACACACACACTGATCTACACATACACACACACACACACACTGATCTACACATACACTATGACTGAAGTAAGTATTCAACAGGGAATTCAGAATAGAACCGAGAGGATGCAACAAATGGAGCACGCAACACTTAAATATGCAATTAAATGATACTTCAGATCATTACACCTGACAATGTCCCTTCAGTCAGTATGATTAGGTTGACTAATGTAGTCAGTAAAAAAAAAATTAAATAAATAAAAAAAAATTCAGCTTTTTTGAGTTTAGTGGACCTGAAATGAGAGGACAGCAGATTTCAGGAAGCATGGAGACAATGTGACAGTTGCTTCAGGGCTTTGTGTGCAGTTGTGTTGAACGGCAGCAAGAGACTGGAGTTCGCTGTTCGCTGTTGTCCTGTAGCTTCGCATCCATATTTTGCAGATTTTTCACTGTTAAATAATTAAACCATAAATGAGACCATGGTTTAAGGTTAGACGTGTCTTTCTTTGAAACACAGAAAGGACACCTCGGTCAGTCGATTCTCTGTTCTGTCCTGTCTGTCCGGTAGATTCCAGCCACCTGATTTCATCTTTGAAGAAGGTCTGAAACCACACAGTAGAGGAATGGACAGATGGGTATTTACTGAAAGTGGCTGATCCACAGTCACACTGTCCAAATTTAAAATAACTCTCAGGCCATGCAAATTAGCTTACAATACCAGCTAGTTAGGCCCAATACCAGCTATTCTGTACCTACACAATATTAGCATCTTACATTTGAACATCGCCTGGTACTGATAGCGGCTTGATATTGTTTTGTTAAAAACGGATATGACAGGTAAATATAAATAAAATGACAAAAAACAGAAAACATTACACCAGACACTAATTGAACAGATAGAGAGAAGCTGTACTCTCTTCATATGACCTCTGCTTAAGACTGATCAAACTAACCTAGCTGTAATCACATGACCACCTTAACCGAACCAGGATGCAGCCAAGTGACCTGCTCAAACTAACCCAAGTGTTTTCGTTTTACCTGCTCAAATGAATCCAGTTGTTATCACGTGACCTGCTAAAACTATCTTGGCTGCAATCACATGATCTGCTCAAACAAACCCGGCCACTGTCACGTGATCTGCTCAAACCAACCAGGCTGTAATCATGTGATCTGCGCAAACCAACCATGCTGTAATCATGTGATCTGCTCAAACCAACCAGGCTGTAATCATGTGATCTGCCCAAACTAACCTGGCAGATATCACATGATTTGTGTTATGCTGCTGTATACCAGTGCTTTGCTAATTTCAGGCTGGATTTGTGAATGTACTGAATTGGATTCCTTTAAACTTCTCCTGATAACTGTCCAGTATTTTTTGCTGAAATTAACCCAGTTCTGACATATAATTTATATTCTGTATATATTACATCCCTAGTTTATATTCAGTGGACCACTGCATTCTTCCTTAGGGGTGACAGGATACACCCCTGCAGTTTAAAAGCAAGCTCATTTCATTTAAAATGGCTGACTCTTATCCATTTTATCAAATTACAAAGAAATGCCTTAGCATAAAGGCAATGTTTTGTGGACGTAACAACCCTGGTTGCCTATTTACAATTTCAAAAGCAAAATAAAAGTCCCTGTAAACCAATCTGTGCATATCTGCCTGTTGTATTCAGAGGTCCAGTATCGGTATCTGCATCAACACTTGAGTGAGTCAGTGCATCCACTCAGTGAAAAGGAAGATTTTTACATGGTGTTTTCTCCATGTTTTTACTTAGTAGAGACAATTAGGCAATGAACATGAAGTCATTTATGTATTTTGCCCGTGTATTTATTTTTAGTACAGGTTAACAATGGTTACTATCCAGGAGAGGGGACATTTCTTAAGCATTCTGGTCTTTAGACTGCTTGTACAGGCTCCATTATTTGGGTTCACTGTGGAGAAAACAGCCGTGACCTCTCTCTTCGACACAACAGCAGGAGTAGGTAATGAGTGTAAGAGCAAAAGCCCAGCATTCTGCCTGAGAACGGGTTTATTAGTCAGCTCAGTGGGGTCAGTGGACTGCAGACAGTGCCTGTCCTCTCCTATTGCTGTCACGGTGTCCAATTCCCTTCAGACCGTCTTGGCAATACCACCACGGAGGTTCCCCTTACCTCAGCCTTACACATTTATATGATTCCTGAGGTTTTTTTGTAAGGCTATGGATGTACAACACATCTTCCTGTAGTAAGGCTTGTTTTCTCATGATAAGAGTCATTGCTCAAGTCATTTGTTTCATTGGCTCTGATGAATTTTTTTTTTATTATAACGGTTTCTTACAATAAGTTCATATCTGCTCTTGTCAGAAAGTCTTTATTTATTTATTTAGTTCTCTTTTTCATCCTTTCTTTCATTCTTTCATTTCTTCCTTTGAAAGGACGCCACGTTGCGCTCAAACCTCGCTCCCGCTGGTAGCGCAACGCTAAGGCCGCGTTTCGTTAAGGCATGCGTCTTCATCCATGCGGCACATGTCTGTCAAAGAATGGCTTTTTAATCCTGCGCTCTTCGCTGGTGTCAGGATGTGGGATTCTACCACTGGGAGAAGCATGAGTTACATTAGTTTCTGTGGCTCCAAGCTCTGTAATTCTCTACCTGAAAGCCTGCGATCGATTGATGGTCTTAACATCTTCAAAAGACATCTCAAAATACTTGTATTCAATACTGCTTTCAATTTAGATTTTAGTGAGGTCTCTTTTGTCACTAATTTTATTATTTATTTTTTATTTTATTTTAATAAAAAATTGGTATTTTATCTTGATTATATAAACTGGTTTTAAGCATTTTTTAAAGGTGCTATACAAATCGTGTTATTATTATTATTATTATTATTATGTACCTGTATGTTTTTCAAAGCTACGAATGTCCTTGCCTGTGCATGGGAGCAAAGCAGCAGTTCCCTGAGCTGGATTAAGATAAAACGGGCCAAAAACAAATCAAACTTGCTTAGAAGGCTTTCAAGCCAGCTGTCTGTCATCCTCTCAGTGTGGGATTTTGAAGTAGTGATGCTTTAAATCAGGGTGTAAGAGTGCGGTCCTGGAGGGCCACAGTCCAGCAGAGTTTGGTGATTGCTGTGCTCAAACTAAACCTGGCAACTGATTGATACATTGAATCTGGTACGTTGAATCGGACACATTGAATCGGATACGTTGAATCGAATACATTGAATCGGATACATTGAATCGGATACACTGAATCGGGGACCTGATAAGCAGGTCAAGCACAGAACCACACTGGATGCTGGCCAGGATTTGACACTATAGTGCTACATTAACTAATATTAAACGCACCTGATTCAACTCATCAGTCAATTTCCAAGTTTGTAGGCGCGTCTGAGCAGAACAGTCACTCTGCTGCACTACAGCACTCCAGACTTTGACAGCCCTGATTTATGCAGCAGTAGTGAAGCTGTACCTGCATCTTGCCACCACGGTCCTGTAGGGGGTGCTTGCTTCAGGATGTTTCGTATGTACTACAAGTTCAACAGTAACGCCAAAGGTAACTCGATTTCACAAGCAATAACTTTCACTTTTGTGATGTCCACATGCGTAAAATTAGCATGTTACTCTAGACATTTTGAAATGAGAACTAAGAGCAGCTTGGTGCATAAAAGGCTGTACTTCAATCAAGTTCAGCTAATCTTCAGAAGATCTTCATAAGATGGATCCGGTGTGCTTTCTTCGCGCTGGACTTTCGTAGGATGATAAGGAGATGACCACTGGAATATGAGGAGCTCATTATTGTGGAAATCTTTTTTATTGCCTCTGCATAACAGGCAGCACACATGTTCCTGGCTGTGATCTGCCTGAGGCTTTGTAAACAAAGAAAATGAGAAGATTAACCCAGTCCCCTTTGTCATGCAGGCCAGGCCTCCATTAGCGGGAGAAGGATCTAGCGTTGCGGCTGACCAGCCCACCTCCGGAGTGGATTTATTTATGCAGCCCTTTGGTCACGGAAACGAGGATCAGTCACACTCTGTGACATCTTCATCCTGCCAGTGGGACCTCTGCCTTCTGACCCTCTCTCAGACAGCACACAGGCAAGAGAGTACAGCTCCCCCTGGTGCACGTGGCGTGCAACAGAACGGTTGTCAAGCGGCCATCGGGCAGCTCTTGGCGCTGTGCAGTGTGTTGTCTTTAGGTTCTTTTAAAAGGATATGCATTCTTACTGAAGGCTTCTTGCTTAAACGCACTAAACTGTAATGGGTGAAAATGGTATGCTTTCATAACCACTGAATGAATAAGTATGAGCTTTTTCTACTTATTCTTCTCAAATAAGCAGCAAATGTGAATTATCCACTGAGTGTGGATCGGGCCAGAAGCCCGTGGTAACTCAGCGTTGGCACATTAATAATGCACTGCCCAGCAGGCATGTTATTTAGTGTCCTTCTGTGATCCGTGTGGGGCAGGAAGAGAAGAAAGCACTTCTGGCCTTTTGAACTGAGATCAACACTGGTGGGAACGAGACCAGCACGTGTGGGGCAGAGACCAGCGTGTGTGAGACAGAGACCAGCGTGTGTGAGGCAAAGACCAGTGCATGTGGGGTAGAGACCAGTGCGTGTGGGGCTGAGACCAGCACATGTGAGGTAGAGACCAGCGCGTGTGAGGCAGAGACCAGCGCGTGTGAGTGTCATTCTTGGCGTTCTGTTCCCAGGCCTGAGGCTCCGTTGGGGAATGTTGGTGGTCTCTGGACTCTCTGTGTTTGGAGGCCTGGATGAACATCAGCCATGCGGAGGAACCGAGCTCCCGGTTCTGACTGTGTGTGTTGTTTCATGGAAGAGAAACTGGAGTGGAGCCCACACACCGGCTGGCTATGTCACCTTGCTGTGCTCTTAGCGCAGGATAATGCGACTGTCTGTACTTCCCGTGGGCGACTAAAAATAATCCAGCACCTCCGCCTCAGCCCCTTCTGGGGTGGGGGTAGGGGTTGGGGGTGTGGGGGGGTGTTTGGAGACAGAGTGGTGGAGGGGAGAATGGGAAGGCCAGGAAGAGGAGCCAGAGTCTCATCTGGACTCTCCTGCCCAGTGCCGAGTGGTTCTCTTTAACAGGACCTGTGCTGCAGCCATGACCATGTGGGTTGACCGGCTGGAGGTACACACACACTCTGGAGGTACACACACACTCTGGAGGTACACACACACACTCTGGAGGTACACACACACACTCTGGAGGTACACACACACACTCTGGAGGTACACACACACTCTGCTTCACCCTCCTTCTTTTTCTTCATGAGTTCATGAATTACACATGTGGCTTCTGTCTTCTGAAAAATGCAGCATGATGTTGGTGGCTAAGAAGGGTGAGGTGTGTGTGTGTGTGTGTGTGTGTGGGGCAGGGGGGGCGGGAGGAGGCTGTTGGAACAGCCTGTCTGCCCTTACCTGTATGTTGGCTTTGTGCGAGTTCTGATTAATTCAGGAGGATGATTTGCAGTTGCTTATTCTTCTGAGATGGATGGCGGCGAGTCCCTGCACTCATCTTAACGCTTTGAAGTTTTGGTCCTTAAGGGAAAGGGCTGCTGGGTAGAGCAGTAGCTCCCAGCCCACTCACTCCACTCAGCCGCCCTGCCCTGTGTGAAGAGGTCATCTCAAAGAGTATCTGTGTAGCTCACACACACAAACACACACACACACACACACACACACACACACACACACACACAGAAACAGAGCAAGGGGGCATACGCTGTCAGTGAGAGTGGCCTGCAGGGGGCGGAGGGGGGCACTCGGTCAGCAGCAGTCGACTCCACGAGGGACGCCGAGCATTATGTAGCTAACAACGCAATTGAATAAATGTCACCCTCCATTGGTCACATTAGCAGTTTGTCCTGTGGCCTACTGGGGAACAAACTTGGACTCAACATTCAATTTTTGCCCTCAATTTTTACTGCATCTTGTAACTTTTTTTTTTACAAGATAACTAAAGCTACATGAGGGTACAAAACGTAAGAGACATGAAATATTTTTTGACAAATTTAGGTTCCGTTTTCTAAACGTCTTGACTGTCTAAATTTGTTTACCGTGTATATTGGGAGATTTGAAATGTCTTGTTTTTTGCAAAGCTCCGTTATAAAATATTCAGTGAATGGGAGAAGTTTTCATGTCTGATAAAGGTATTAGAATCTGGATAAAGAGATGTTGAGTTAAGATTGTGACAGATTGCCTGAGGCGTATGAAGCACAACATAGTGTGTGTGAGTATGTGTGTGTGTGTGTGTGTGTGTGTGTGTTCTCCATCCACGCACTGACAGATGACCACTTCAAATGCTGTACTGCGATATGAGACACGTTCTGCTTACAGACAGCCCCCCTACCATTTGTTCCTGTCGGACAGATTTGAATATTCATGTTTCAAAGAAGAGACGACTGTGGCCGTAATGGCCGACTTCACCAGCACGACTTGGACATCACACTAAACATTTATAGTGAAAAATTAAGCCAAAAAATCCTTGGGTTGATGGATGATGAATTTGGCTAATAGAACTAGATGAAATTCTGATGAGAGCACAGCAGAGCAAGTCAGTATCCAGACGCTGAACAAACTTAATGCGCTGAATTTGTTATAATTAAGGACATGTTTAAGTAGATTTAGCTTCATCACTCAAAGTCCAATTCAGTTTGAGTTTAATTTTCATTTGCAAGCAGTAAGTGTTCTGAAAAGGTCTCGTCATGCTCCGTTGATAATGGATATCACAGCGAGTCAAGGAAATCGAGTCAGGGCAAGGCAGTGAGTGTGGTGATTGTGCTGTTCTATAATGTGCATTGATTGTTGTGAAGCTCTGACAGGCGCGGAGAGGAAATGAGCGACAGTGTGATTGTTTCCGAGACACTTTGAGTGTCTTCAGCTCCTGAGGGACATCGAAGTTCAAAGTGTCTCTTAGCACCCCCCCCCCTCACAGTCACAGGACAGGAGGCGTGGTCTTACCCAGTCAATCATCCGTAAAATAGGCTGCTGTTTCAATAGCATGTGCATTATTACAAAAAGAGTTTGTAACTGGTAAAATCAGGCGGGCGGGGCATGGACAGGGGCGAGCAGCCCAAGGATGCTGGGAACAGGAAGAGAAAACGCACACCGTGTCTCACTGATCCAGCTTTGCTTTTATTCTGACAAAAATATTTCTTTCTCTTTCGTTCTTTCACGTTCTTCTGTTCTCACTCTGTCTCTCACTCTTTTTCTTCCTGCCTCTGTGCGACTCCCTTTCTCTCTCTCGTTTGCAGCACTCAGAGACGATTTCAGGCAGGCCCCGGGGGATGTGGTGGTGGCGGCGGGCGAACCCGCCGTGATGGAGTGCGTCCCCCCGCGTGGCCACCCTGAGCCCAGCATCTCCTGGAAGAGGAACAATGTCCGCATCAGCGACAAGGACGGCAGGATCTCAGTGAGTCACCGCTGCCTGCTGACAAGAGCCTGGGTGGGCTCCCGGGAGGGTGGGATCGAGGGGTGGGTTCCAGGCAGCAGGGGGTGGGCACTGGAGCACAGGGGTGGGCTCTGGGGAGTGGAGGGGTGTGGTCTAGGGATTAAGGGGTGGGCTCTAGGGGGTGGAGGGGTGTTCTGGGGGGCACGGGATGAACATGGAGTGTGGAGAGTGGGAGAGGGGTGTGGGAAGCGTTGATTACTAAGTGCTGATTAGAGCAGGACTGCTGATCAGCTGTGACATCATCGTCTGTGTCTCGGTGTAGCTGGCGACAGATCAGACGATGCTTAAGTGTCATTAAGAACCAACTGCACCATCACTGTTTAGTGTGATGTCAGAAGTCAGGGGTTATTATCATTACTCTTCAAAATGTGCTTCTGAATCAGTAATCAATCACCCTGATTGGAGAAGAGGAAGCTGATGATCGCCCCCCTCGGCCTCTGGCTGCTCTGTAAGCTCTGCTCTGTAAGCTCTGTGGGCTGCAGGGAGAGCGGTCGCTAGTGCGGGAGAGCAGCGGAAGGGTGACTGTGCTGTTCTGTCGCAGATGCGGGGTGGGAAGCTGATGATCTCTCACACGCGAAAGAGTGATGCAGGCATGTACGTGTGTGTGGGCTCCAACATGGTGGGGGAGAGGGACAGTGACCCTGCAGAACTGGTCGTGTTCGGTGAGTGCGCAGCATCCGGGCTCCTGGCCGTCTCCACGCTGTGTGATGGTGGCAGGCAGAGTGTGATTTGATGCGTGTGTGTGTGTGTGTTTGCATGTCTGTGTGTGTGTATGCATGCATGCGTGTGAATATGTGTGTGCATGTGTGTGTGTCTGTATGTGCATGTATGCATACGTTTGTGTGTGTCTGTATTTGTGTGCTTACATGTGTTTATGTGTGTGTGTGTGTGTGTGTGTGTGTGTGTGTGTGCGCTGTAGAGAAGCCAGTGTTCATCCGCAGGCCTGTGAATCAGATCGCTCTGGCTGAGGAGACGGTGGACTTCGTGTGTGAGGTACACGGGGATCCAGCCCCCACCGTACGCTGGCGGCGAGAGGAAGGCGAGCTGCCTCGCGGCAGGTCAGGAACATGTTATAACCTCCCTATGACACGCTTACCAAACCCCCGTCAACCTCACAGCAACGGACGTGACTGAACCACACGCATAGGAGAAAATCATGCGAGACATAACCAAGGCCCCTATTTCTGCTTATAAAACAACTTTTCAGAAGTCATTTCCTTGGCAGTAAACATTTAAATAAAACTAAAATAAAAATGAAAGAATCAAAAATAATCTGTGATCACTTATATACTTAACTTGGATAGCTCTGTAAACCCCTACGTCTTTAAAAACAATAACATGAGAATGGTGTTGGTGAGAGTGTCATGAAATTGTTACATAATCTTGTAGGAACAGTGGTGCTCTGTTTTCATTACCAAATACACTGAAGTATTATTACAGTACACGAGGGTTAAAGACAGTGTTTTTCCTCTAAGAGAGAACTCTTAGAAGCAATCTTACATAACCCTCCCATTTTTAAATGATATTTCAGCTCTGCTCTGTCAACACAGCTATGGAAAAATATTAAAGATACAGTAGACAGGGTAGGGGAAAGGGCAGAGCAAGGAGAACCGGAGCAGACTGTGATGTAATAGGTGTAGTCTGTACCAGAGCAGGTTGTGATGTAATAGGTGTAGTCTGTACCAGAGCAGGTTGTGATGTAGCAGGTG
>JAOXYF010000013.1:14728485-14744623 GCA_028565775.1 Sternarchorhynchus goeldii
GGTGTAGTCTGTACCAGAGCAGGTTGTGATGTAATAGGTGTAGTCTGTACCAGAGCAGGTTGTGATGTAGCAGGTGTGATGTAGCAAGATGGTGGTCCTTCCTGTCGGAGGAACGCTGGCGTTAAGCGATGTCCTTCTGTGGCGCGGCAGGTTTGAGATCCGCAGCGACAGCAGCCTGCGTGTGCTGAAGGTGCGGCAGGAGGACGAGGGGACGTACACGTGTGCAACGGAGAACAGCGTGGGGCGCACGGAGGCCTCCGCCACGCTGCAGGTCCACGGTATGAGCCTGGAAACACGCACACAAGTGCATTTGAGCACGAAAACATGCTATTTCAAAAGCAAAAGTGCACAAAGCCACAAGACTCTCCTGCATGCTCACACACACACACTCACATTTCCCAAAGCTTCACTTGTGTACTCCCAGCATCCATAAAACATGGATTAGAAAGCTGGTGCACATCCTGTGCTTAGGCTTCCAGCTGATCTGATCACGGCCCTTTGAGTGAGCCAGGCACCAGAACGTTCAGAGCTTCCATCTCTCATATACACACCACATGCTCTGCAGTAAAGTGTATGGGCTCCTGCATCTGACAGCTGTTAGCTAAGCAGTGTGTGTTAGCTAACTGGGGAATAGCAGAGGCAGTATGTGTATGTGTGTGTGTGTATGTGTGTGTGAGAGAGAGAGAGAGAGAGAGAGAGAGAGAGAGCTGGTTGGGATATTCCCAGCAAGGTCAGAGGAAGCAGGACAGTCTTGATTCAATGTATAGTTTTTTTTCCCCTTTCTGAAATGTAAAGAGACCTACACAGAAGACAGTGCCTAAGAGATGTTGGTCATGATAAGAGCATAGGTCTATCTCCTCTTGTAAGATGCTTATCATCTCTTCCCTGCCATGTTCTGCTGGACCTCCCAATCTCCAGGATTCACCCATTAATCAGAAGAGAGTCCTGCTGAGTGTGGACCCAGCTCCTGTGGTTGAGCAGCCACTCAAAAACATAGAGCACCTTCTTGGCCATGCAAAATTCATCCAGAATGAAATACAGAATGAGAAATGAGCTGAGACAAAGATATTAACCCTAACCCTTCAATATTTCATCCTTCCGAGTGTGACTTTCTCTTCGGCACCAGCAGAACCTGGTCCCGTTGTTCCAGGCCTAGCAGTGAAACACCCCAGGATCCTAACAGCGACACGGGGCTCACGAGACATCCGAACGCCGGCTTGCTGGTGCTCCGCGGTTCATTATCTCGGCACCTTAAGCTGATATCCAATGTGTGTTCGGACCTCTGCATGGCCCCTGAGCTGTAAAAGAGAAGAGTGTCATGCGAGTCGTCACTCTTACTGACTGCTCTCTTTTCACGCCTCCGTTCTCACTGCGAGCGCTTATTTGCGTGGGAGTTTTTTTTTTTCTTGCTCTGAAGGAGTGTGGACAGATCAGAGACACATTCTAGCTCTTCTTCCTTCTCTCACCCTCCTCCCCATCTCTGTCTCTCTCACTCCCTGCTGGAGTCTAGTCTGCAGTGTTTACATGCCTGCTATGAAATTTCATGAGATGCAGGACACAAGCTCCATTATCCAAACAAAGACACCCCCCCCCATGTCAGTGCTGCTTTGTCTCAGAGAGACATACAGGAAACATGGCTGCCGGGATTTTCCCGCTGCAGCCCCTGGAGCTTACCACAACTAGGCTGTGTCCTTGCATGTCCTGTCTTGAAATCTTTCTGCAGCTGGGTTTGGGGTTTGTACACAGCTGCCTTCTGAACAGATGTTCTCTCTGGGATGTACGGACACCTACCACATGCGCCTGGTGCGTCCAGACCTAGAGAAACCAGGATCCCAACCACTTCGTTCTGCTAATCCCTGACGAGTGTGGAGATGATTGTGATTTAAGTCAGAGCTTATCACACAAATGTTGAAAGCACCACATTAATAGAGCTCAGAGAAGAGGAGTGAATCACTCCTGCGAATATCTCTGAGAACATCATACCCTGTTCTCTTCATTAGAAACCTTGTGTTGCACTCACTGGCTACTTTATTAGGAACACCAGCATATAGCTACATTTTATAGGCCTTTGATTTCTGAGTACCTATAAAATGTCTATGCTGCTGTGAAAAATGCATTACCCAGATCATCACTAGGTCAGTTTTTGACCAGATGACAATGCTGACCAGATGTCAACACAGCAGTGACATGAACTGACCGTCGAAAAACTGGAGGCCCAGCCAACACAAACTGCTTGTGGCAGTAGAGTGTAGCCTCTACACATATACCAAGGTGCAAAAATTCATGTTTAAACATGGGAGGTCAGTGTGAGTGGTGCTTGCCTGCTTGAAGTAAAGTTCCTTATGGGTGCCTAATGGGTAACAGCACGCTCGTTAAACTCGTTAAGCCAGATTTTTCTCGTTAAGACAGACTTTCCTGCTCCCCTCGCTCCCAGTGCCCCCACAGATTGCGGTTCCGCCTCAGGACCAGATCTCTGCCCAAGGGCGGACCGTCACCTTCCACTGTGGCACCAGGGGAAACCCCCCTCCAGCGGTCTTCTGGCAGAAAGAAGGAACCCAGGTGAGAAGGCAGCGAGGAGGCTAGACTTCCCTCTGCAGCGCCTGGGTGTAGCAGGTGACCCTGCGTGCTGATGAGGTATTGTGCGTGGGTTACGAAAGCCTGTTTATTCAAAACTCTTCATTTAAATCCGTTTCATTTGCGTCTCGCTGTGTTTATCGGAGACTCATTAGGGCCTTCAAGGCTCGAGAGCGAGCGGAGTGTTGGGATAGCGAGCCCCTCCTCCTTGCCGCCCAGCAGCGGTGCTGATTAGCTGTACCGCGCTGATTACACTGAAGAGGTGAATGACAGCTCCACACGGCTTCAGCTCCGCTCCCAGATCAGAAGGCAGATCTGTGCTCTGAGTGGCAGGAAGAGCTAGAGAGGAGAGAGGGAGGGGAGAGGAGCAAGGAGGGGGTAGAGGAGATGAGAGAGAGGGGAGGGAGGAGAGAGAAGAGAGCGTGAGAGGAGAGGGAGAGGAGAGAAAAAGAAAAGAGGCTGTAAAGGACACCACATCTTACACCTCCTCCTTAAGACAGACACGGATGTCAGCAGTCGAGTGGAACTTTCTGGGCAACCAGAGTAAACAGAAGCAAGAATTCATCAAGCATGCAAACCGGGTGATAAATGATGAAAGAGGTGATATAGATAACAAAGCTCAGATACAAGTAATAACAAGGGGGACGTACCAAGTTATAAGGGGGGGGCGTTGCAACCATGATACTGAGGGGCAGTGACAGAGAGATAATGAGGGACAGGTGACAAATCATAATGAGAGGAACAGTACTTACAGTGGTACAATACTAGGCCACAATTAGATGTGTTGTATTTGTAATGGTATAAAAGCCTCTTCATTACGATACAAACAGAAAACACAGGGAATATGTATGCACAATTACAAAAAAATAACAAAAATACAATAAAAGATTTTATCATTTTGACATGAAGTAGTAAAGCACATACAGGTGTTAGCAGAAATTAGCGTTCCATTCCTTTGTTTGTTTTTTGGTGTTTTTTTACTTCGTGCAAATGTCCTAATAAAGAGATTGAAAAATAATCATATATGGTGATTAAAGCATTGCTAAAGATTTTTGCACAGCGCTGTAGGTGCCAAAGTGATAATGGGGGAGGTGCCAAAGTGATAATGGGGGAGGTGCCAAAGTGATAATGGGGGAGGTGCCAAAGTTGTATTCAGTTTATATTTAGTCTCGATAATTTAATATAAAGTGAGGAAACATTTCATGGCATCTGCATCTGTTTTCTATGCATTACTATATCATCTAAGCATTACTTTATTATTACTATATCATCTAAGCATTACTTTATTATTACTTTGGACTGTTTGGGATTCAGCATCCTGGGCCTGAATTTGATGACAGTTCTGCTGCTATAGATGCTGCTATTCCCCGGGCAGCCGCCGTCTCAAGCCGGGCGTTACTCTGTGTCCATGAGCGGAGAGCTGACCATCACGGACGTGCACAGGGAAGACGCTGGCTACTACGTGTGCCAGGCCATCAGCGTGGCAGGGAGCACCCTCTCCAAGGCCCTGCTCCAGGTGGACACTGGTACGCACAGTAGAACAATCAATGATGGGTCACATGATTTGCTAGTTACATGATTCACTAGCTCCTAATCACTACTGTAAAAACACAGTTTCTCTCTTGGTCAATGTCAGTCCAGCAGCTTGCTGTGTGTGTGTGTGTGTGCCACAGGCCCCTGGGATCTTGTCCCCCCGATCATCCGCCAAGGCCCTGTTGACCAGTCTCTGGCCCCGGGCTCCAGCGTCCAGCTCCAGTGCCAGACGGTGGGCACCCCTCCGCCCGGCATCAGGTGGGAGAAGGACGGACAAGACCTTCCAGGCAACGGCGCTCGCGTCAGCCTAATGGAAAACGGCACTTTACACATCGGTGCTTTGCAGGTAGTTTGACGGACGCTCCGGACAAAAGCATCGTTGTTGGCTTTCATTAGTGGGCAAGAAATCGAAAGCACTTTGGACAGATTGGCCCCTCACTGAACATTTCAAATCGAGTGAGATGTGCACAGAAACCTCTCAGGTTAATGGCCACTGCTTGAAGGGTTTCATTTACCGAGACTCACGTGCAGCTGCCTGGCCTGCCTCACTACAATACTCTTTTAAGCTATTTTAATGGAAAATGTGTTGAATTTTATTGGTTTAGTTGATTGTTAATTTTTAAACATTTTAAACAATTTTTACAATTATTTTTAACAATTTGATTTAGATTTTTTAACAATTTTTATCTATTTTTTAAACCTTGGGCCCATTTGCGAAGTACTTGGCTTTTGTATTTTTTGTAATTTTTTGTACTTCAGTATCAGTTTTGAAAAATAATGTTGTTTTTTTGTTTGTTTGTTTTTTTTAGTCCATTACATTTTTTATAATTTATGCAAAGAATTCGCTGGAATTCCGTGCTGTTTTTACACTGAAACTGAATGTTTACATTTTTAATTACCTTTAAACTGACTTCCTCGAGTCACATGACATTACAATTTTTCTTTTCTTTTTTTTTTATATCTCTTTCTGTGCTTCTCCTCCATAATGTAGATTTTTTTAATCAAATCATTATTTAATAAACACATAAAGATGTAATAAAAATTAATGATCTTGTCTAAGAACATAAATTATGCATTTGCATTTTGCCCTTAACCTGCTGTCTGCTGCCCTGGAAGGTCTTGTCATAAAAGTTCCTCATAAACCCGAGACCCTAACTGATTGTAATTAAGAAACTCACTAGTGCAGAAATGTGTGTGGTTTGCTTCTGGCAGTAAGGGTCATCCGGAGTGAGGAAGCATCCTGTTGAGCTCGTTCCACACCCGGCACGTCGGGGCAGAATCCGATCTGTCATGTGATGATAACACCGAACACGGGCGATGCATTAGCCTCTGAAAGACTGAAGACAGCTAAAGACATTTTTCAAGACGTGAAATGAAATGTTTAATTCACCGCTGCTCTGCATTGCTGCCTTGAATACTAAAGTGGCAAGCCCCGCCCACAACAAACACTGTGTCCTTCAAAACAACGCGTGGTTCTTTGAAAGAATGCATGACTTTTTTACAAGCTTCTTCAAATTGATATGACATGTTTTGAACATTTCATCACTTGGTATGTGATGATTAAGATTTCACTGCCTTTATCATGTGATGTATTGAGTGGAATATGCTCTAAATGCCAGTAATCCAGTATTAGATTAGTAACACCTGTGGCATCGTACATAGGCGTACATCCGCATGCCTTACCTTGTTTACGCATTTATCAAAGAGTTTTTTTTATAGCATCACGTCAACAAGTCTGTCTCTGATTACAAGCCAGATTTTGTTTGTCAGTTGTTTTGCCGTGTGCCACTGTGACCCCCAGCTACCAGTGCACCAGCCGTCCCATTCGATCTGTACCAGATGGAGCTGAGTGTTATTTGCAATTATCCCTGTCCTCTCGCATCCATAAAAAGAGACTATTTTGCCTTCTCTGTTGCTAGGAGACTGACTCAGGGACATACACCTGTGTGGCCTCCAGTTCAGCAGGCGAGACTAGCTGGAGCGGCACGGTGTCCGTGAGAGGTAAAATGCCCCGCCCCCAATGCTCCGCCCACCCACTTGCTCCACCCCACTGTTACGCAATACCCATTCGCAAGGACCTCACGATATCCGCTGGTGTAGTCGACACTGCGTTGGACTTTGGCATAAGTGTCCGTATGGTCACTTTTGACTCACGTGTTGCAGACACGGGGGTTTCCTCCCTCCCACCGTTGTCTCAGGCCCTGCAGCTACCTGGTCCCCCCCAGAAGCCCGTGGCGACCGACGTGAGCCAGAGCAGCGTCACTCTGACCTGGCAGCCCAACCAGCATGAGGGGGGTGACGCTGTCACTTCCTACATCATCGAGGCTTTCAGGTAAAATGCATTTTTGCATGTATTTATGCACATCTGATGATGAGTCATGGCATGCTTAGGCCAAGTTATAATTAGTCCAGTAAACCAAAGAGGAAGTGCTAGAGGTTTGTCTGTAATTTGGTTTTCAAACATCCATCCTGGAGGGCCACAGTAGAGTGTTTTCCATCTTTGAGCACACCCTGATTGAACACACTCTGATTGAACACACTGTGATTGAACACACCCTGATTGAACACACTCTGATTGAACCCACTCTGAATGAGCTTCTTACACCATTCACCAAATCTTTTATGACCAGAATAAACCTGCCTTCCTCTAAGATTTTGGAAAGTTTTTTCTGCAACTCAGGATCTTTTTCAGGAACTTATTTAGGAAATCTGAAGCATTACCCTCATTTCTGGAGAGTGAAAGTAGGCCAGGTTGGGGTTCTCTTTTCACCACAAATTGTACTTTTCAAAAAGGGAATAAAAACAATGCCATATATGCTTATACAAATGCCCAGGTGTTTTGGCATTGCTGGTTAATATTACATATTCATAGAGTCCCGTATTGTCAAAAGGTCACGTTGCCATGATGACTGGTGAAGCAGCTCCAGTCAGGGGCTCATCAGTGCTAATGGAGGTCCAAACTGAAGCGAGACTGTCTGGGCGAGCCCCTGGCAGCCGGCTCCCTGCCAGACAGCTGTCCCGGAGCTCCCCTCCCCCACCCCACGAACCCTCTTTATCTCCAGCCAGTGGGCCGACTCACGGGAGCAGCCTGGCACGGAGCTGCACGGGCAGGCAGGGAGTCGAGATGTTATTTAGCTCTGCTCTGACTGCCTGTTAAAGAGACGCTCTGGTTTGTTAGTGCTAACGTCCTGTGCTCGGGGTCTCGCTTGTGTGTGTGTGCAGCCTCTGAGGACAGTGCTGACCTTATCAACAGATGACAAAAAGACCTGATCATCTCTGGTGTCCTTCACACTCCCAGAGCGTGTGTGTGTGTGTGTGTGTGTGCGCGTGTGTGTTACCAGCATTTTCAAAGACCAGTAGCCAGTGTCAATGTATTAAATATTTTATATGGTCATCAGGAGCAGTTTTTTGAACCCACATCAAAATTTCATCAATAGATTATATATTTTATATATAAAAGAATTTTAAAAAACATACTTCGTGTGACATCTCTGAACACAACTGTGAGATGACTGTGATAGAGACGGCACTGGAAGGACCTTTTAAGAAATAAACAACTCATGATAAAGCACGATAGGCATGTGTGTCTGGTTCCTGGACCTGGAAGCGGGTCTAGAGTTTAGGCGCCACAGGCTGAACGCGAAGTACTGGAGGAGAACACCTGGGGGTTAAGTAGGAGAGAGGCGGGAGCTTAATAAAGCAATAACAGTGAACGAGGGAAGTGCCTGTGAAGTGTGACTGGTGCTGGAGTGAGTGGATTCCAACCATGTCAACAATAACGGTGGAAAAAACGGCTTCAAAATCCATTAGTGACGTTCTGGTAAACCAAAGGTTCTGGTTAATTGTTTGGGTTTCTCTATGTGTAACTGAATGGCACCCACTTGCATGTCAGCTGTTTGGGTCCATCTCCATCGATCATCACTGCGATGTGGGTTTGTTTTCGTCCAGTCAGTCAGTGGGCAGCACGTGGCACACAGTAGCAGACCACGTGAAGCAGGAGACGCACACTGCGCTCGGTCTTTACCCCAACACTGTGTACCTCTTCATCGTCCGTGCGGTCAACTCCTACGGCCTGAGCGACCCCAGTCCCATCTCGGAGCCTGTCAGGACGCAGGGTGGGTGTGATTATTGAAGAACGCAGATTCGCAAGTATGCAGGCTTTCTGTTCATTTCCGTCGTAGAGATTGTGAGTTAATTCATCTGGGTGTGGGAATGTGTGTGGTGCACGTATTTTAGAAGCAGGTCCAGGTGGTGCAACGGTGGATCACAGGCGTGTGCAGGAAGATTTAGCCGAGGTCACTGTGCACCTGCTCCCTCCAGAAATCCTCTCTCCCTCCAGCATTCAGATCTCCTGGACTGTGAGAACGGCACTTCATCATTTGAATAATCGCTCTCCGTTGTCTACCGTTGCCAAAGCCCTGTTTCTTACAGGAACATCAGCCCTGGTATGTGCTGTGTCTGTTTCAGGTCGAACGCGAGCCCAACTACACAGAGGGCTACCGGCTGCTGTACAGGCCGATGGGCGGGGCCTGGTTGGCCCAAGACGTAAAGGCGGGGCCTGAACGCACAGCGGTCTTATCAGAGCTGCGCAGAGGCATGGAGTACGAGCTTAAAATAAGACCATACTTCAGAGAGTTCCAGGGCTCAGACAGTGAGCTGGTAGTGGTTTACACCCCGAAGGAGGGTGAGGTTTGCTCTGTTATTCAGTTGTTCATATTTATTGTTATGGCTGGTGTGTGTATATATATATATATATATATATATACACACACACACACATGCCACACATGCCATATATATATATATACACATATATATATATACACACACACACACATGCCACCATCTACCAGTTCGTCCTGTGTACCACATTGTCAGTTCCAATGGCTTTCTGGTCTTCTGTGCCCCCAGTGCTGTGTGGCCCCCCTCGGACTGTGAGCGTGGCCCAGCTGGGTAACAGCTCCACCGTACGTGTGTCCTGGGAGCCTCCCACCACCAGCCAGGCGGAGCCCGTGTTGGAGTACAAGGTAAGAACCGCAGCTCTGTTACCATAGACGGGTCTGCGCGGGAGCCTGGGCCGCTGACCGCACACATGTCCCCACGCAGGTGTGGTGCGTGCAGGGGAACGAGTCTGACCTGGGGCGGCACCTGAACTGGAGCGTCGGCGGCCAGGTGCTCTGGACCCTGCTGGACGGTCTGGAGCCGGAGCTGGAGTACGGAGTGCAGGTGGCCGCGGTGACCCACGCAGGCGTTGGGACGCCCAGCTCGCCCCTCTTCATCCGCCTGGGTGAGCACCCCCCCCCACCACCACCACCACCACCACTTGCCACACAGCTGTTCCTGTATTATTTTTAGGCCCTGATGATTGACTCACCACACAAAGTGATAAAATCTGAGGGACGTTCCAAGTATAAAGTCGGGGGGGGGGGGTATCTTGAGCTCCAGGGCTGATGACAAATTAGGATATGTGATTGCTCTTTTTGTGCTATGGCAGGCAGGGTGTTTCTGAAATCATTCAGCAGCCTGCGGGATGCTCTGCTTCATGTTACTGCCCAGACGTAATTGGCCTTCCCACAGAGTTCTGGCTGTGTTTCGGACAGACCTAGCTCATCACTCCGAGGGCCCACTCCATGGTTCCAAGGACTGTGCGAGTTAGAAATCCTGAGGGGAAAAAAACACAGCAGTCATAGCAGAACATGAAGAACCGCTCCTCTGCAACAGATTTAAAAGCAGTAAGATGAACTTCCTGGACTATCCCAGCCAAAGCCCATAATTCCCTCTGTAGTAAAATGACATCTGTAAAATTGATTCTTACATCCGGACCCCATCCAACTCAATCCAGCCTGAGTGATTTTTCCAAGAAAAATAGGCAAATATTCCAGTGTCAGTGCGTGTGAAACACTGATAGTGGTTTCAGCTGTAATTTCCGCAAAAGGTGAGCCAGTAAATTATAACTGCAGATGAATACTTGTGCAGTTTTTTTTTTGTTTTTTTTTTGTAGTTCCTTTGAAAAAGCACATCAGGGCGTTCATGGTGGAGCACTCTGAAACGTGCAGGCAGGGGAGTGAAGGTTTTCTTTAGGCATCGGTCTGCTTCGGCTACTATCCAGTTTTGAAGGCGAAAGAAATGGAATGTTCTTGACTGGCCAAGTCAGTCATGTGACCTGAATCCCCACCAAGTGCTTTCACGGACGACGAAAGGCAAGACTAACAGCAAAAAGCCGAAACAAGCCAGAACAGGAAAATGGCCCCATTATTAGCCTGGCACAGCATCAACGGGAAAGAAACTGGTGATGCTCCTATGAATAATGTGGTGGTTTGGGTGGGGGGGGGTTGTATGTGTTTTTGTTCAGTAACCTTTGGTTTCTCTGTGGCGTACATAGATGGTGTTGAGAGTCCTATATAGGTCATCCGCTTTGCATGCAATTGCCCTTGAATCAGACCTGCTGGAGGTTTTTTGTTTGTGTCTTTTTTATTCAGAATTTCATTTGGAATCCACAGTGCTGACGACAAGAGCCTCAGCAGTGTGAAGGGTCACTGGGTGATGTGTCAGGTGTAAAAGGTTACTGTTCAACTGCACACGTGCTGGATTTGTTTGTTCATCCACAACAATAGGAGCCAGTGCTCATTTAATTGGTCTTGCTTCTGGTACACAGCTGCTATGACACAATAGCGGCCATTTAAACAAGAATATGTATGTGGAATACATAAAGGGTTACACTGAGTGGTATCTTCTGCATCCAAAATCTTTCTCTTTCTCACTCTCTCACACTCTCTTACTCCCTCTCACTCTCTCTTCATTCTTTCACACTCTCTCTCTCTCTGTCTCTCTCTCACTCTCTCTCTCTCTCAGGATCCCTAGTTAAGAATCCCCCATTACCAGAGCAGAAGGGTGAAAGCATTGGCCTTTCTGAGCAGATCTCAGGCGTGGTACGGCAGCCGGCCTTCATTGCCGGCCTGGGTGCAGCTTCCTGGGTGGTGCTGATGTGCTTCAGTGCCTGGATCTACTGCAGGCACCGGAGGAGAAAAGATCTGGGCCACTACACTGCCTCCTTCGCCTACACGCCTGCAGGTAGCCTCAGGCCACCTGAAATGACACACTTACTCCTCCTTTTCACATTTTCAGTCAAAGTATAGATTACAGCACAAGTAATTCTAACTTTCTTATTCAGTTGGACTTTCCCATAGCGATGGATCAGGACTTGCCAATGGAAGGTACAAATCACAAGGCATTCTCCGTGTTCTTATATTTGTATTAGCTTCTTAAAACTGGAAATATATTTTCACACATTTTCATATTGATATTGATATTTTCATACTGAAAATGATATTTGATATCAATTAAAACAGCAACTTTTCACTCTAGGCCCTCCATGGTTGGATCAAACATCGGTAACCATCCCTGGCTGGCAGACTCTTGGCCATCAGGCAACTTCACCCCCGCTGGCAAAGACTCTGTGAACTGTTGTTCAGGTAGACATGACTCCTCGGAGAGATACTACAACGGTGAGAGCTCTCCCGAAGTCATTGCATTCCCCTGCACTTTAGCAGACTGACATTCCTTGCCTGACATTCTGAATTAATTTAATTTAATAACTGTCTCCCATTCTCAAGCCACAGGAATACCCAGCTTCTTAAACCAGAGTGATACATGCAGCCAGACATCCAACGATGGCCCCATCTACAGCACAATCCAGCCTGCCGACGAAGAGCTTAGCAGCCCGTGCTCCTCGGCACCGGAGCCTTGCGCCAGCCCACCGGGCCTTTCCAAGACGGACCCCTGTGGCCCGGCCTGGAGCCACTGTCAAGATGTGGACCGGCGCAGCCTTCAGTCCGACCACAGCGCGGCCGAATACGCCAAGCTCCAGTACCCAAGGATGGGCAATGGTACGGCAGGCCAAACTTCTTATGGCTTAAGTTAGTAGATATCCACAGAAGCTAAAATGGATATCTTGCAAGTCCAAGAGCAAAACGTTTGGACACGTTGAAGGGTAGCTTGTGGCAAGGTGACCCTAACCGGGAGGAACTTGTCATTGCAGCACACATGACGACACTGGGCACTCCCGGAATGCTCAACTTCCCCTGGTCCGAGGTCCTGACTCTGCCTCGGTCCAACACAAGAGAACAATGGCGTCACGAGAGACAGCAACACAGGTCGGACCCTCCGGAACGGCATAAATCATGCTAAAAACACAATAACAGTGAAAGATAAAGCATTAGTTCCCTGTCTCTCTGTGGTTTTCTACAATTAGTTTGCGTCTTGTGACTTCACATCCTGGGTTTGGACCATAAGGTGCTTTGGAAGTGGACCAAGACTGACCTACTGAAGGGACTTTGTTCCTCTTGTTTAATACACAACAGGGTTCGAAAGACAATGCTGACACCTGCTTTACCAAACCGCACTAACAGCAATGTCACCATGGTTCATTCAAATTTAACCAATGGAGTATTAGACTTAAAACTCTTGGTGGTCTGGATGTCCTTCACCAGATCAGCTCAGACGCTTTTCTGCATCAGTCAGTACTGAGCAGTTACTGACAGTGTAGCGATGCACAAAAACCCACATTGATGTTGGTCTTCTCCTCTCACAGGGTTGGAACATCACCCATTTGCCATTGCAAACATGTTCAGTCTTGACATTGTTTGTAATATGCAGTTTTTAACCATATATTTCTGCCACGAAAACACTCTGTGGTCCTGCAATAGTTTACCTGGTCATTGGCTGGTGTGTTTGTTGCCATACATACATACTTTTGGATAATAACCTGGGTTTGTCCAGTGTCTGGGTTAGTGTAGTGTATGTTTTCTGTCATTTTTCTTTGCTGGTCTGTTATGATTTGTTGCATGTGTGTGTGCCGTAGCCCCGTGGACGAGCCAGACTGGGGCCCACCGCTGCCTGACAGGACGTATTTGATGGAGGGGGTGGAAATCAGCGCCACACTGCCTGTGAGAGGGGAGCAGGCCTGCCGAACCTCCACCTATGGCACACGGCATACAGCCTCTGTCACCTCCTCTACTCATGACGAGCTACAGACTAACCCACACCTGCTGCAACCTGACCTGCTACCAAGGTACTGTCTCTCTCTCACACACACACACACAGGTGCTGACAGTCCATGACACTCGTGCTGAAGCAGCATAGTGATGCTGTTATGGAATGAGTGTAATAGTGTCACTGCTGGGTCAAGAGCCATCTGACACAAAAAAAATATCCAAGAAATGCACAACTGTTGAAAGCTGGAGTAACACTAACACAGATTATGCTTGGCAAATATGTTTACACACCTACACACACACACAAACACACACACGCACACACATTTTTACACACCTATATACAAATACATGCACTAAAACGTGCCACTTTTTGATACAAATTTAAATATCTTTGGGTTTGTGTTTGCCCAGCAGTAAGACACCATACATACCCGTGACCCAGTTAAATTTGTCCAACTCGAATCTGCTAAGCAAGCTGGAACCTCATAATGGAAGCCTGGCTCATGGGATAGGTCTCTGGAGAGACAGCATTAAAACGGACATGCTGTTATCAGACAAGTCTAAGCACTTTACAGGTGAGCACTCCGCAGTATTACTCACAGCTGTCCAAACCACTAGATGCAGTTATTCTGCTAGAAAGGATCATCATGTATTAGATATTTTTGTATGTTACATATTTTCTAACATTGTTTGCTGGATTTCTGTCTCTATTTCTGCTCCCCAAACAGGACAGTTTGATAATTCTACTCCGTCACAACCAAGACCTAAAAAGAGATCATTCAGGAGAAGAGAGATCTTACAACCAGGAGGTAAGGGGAAAAAAATATCCAAACAAAAACAGTTTTGCTAAATTCTGTGTAATGTCCACCATTGCTCCATAATGCTGCTGCAGCTAACGCTCTCCTCCACCTACTGACACAGACCTGCCGCCTCCACCCCAGCCTCCTCCTGTGGAGTCCCTGATGCAGCTACCCGAGAGGCTGGAGGGCAGTAACCACACGCCCCCAGGCCACCACCACCCTAGTGTGCTCAGCTGGGCCAGCAGCCGGGCGTGTGCAGAAGGTCCGTCTTCAAACCACACCCTAGCAGATAGGGCCCTCACACCACACCCTAGCAGATAGGGCCCTCACACCACACCCTAGCAGATAGAGCCCTCACACAGCACCATAGCAATCAGGGCCTTTCAGACATGTGGCAGCTACTGACAGCCAGGCTTGTTTGAGACGAGGGTCACCTCACCCAGAACTTAGATGAGTATCACCTCACCCCAAACGTAGACGAGTGTTGGACACTGCAGTTCAGGGACAGTTTCCACAGCAGGGAACCAGATATCATGTTTGCATTCTTTCGTGCTGATGAGGTGAATGCAGTCGAAATGAATATGATGAACAGTAAAGGTGCTGAAAAGCAAAATTTGATCAACATCAGGCATTATAGCTCCTGCAGGCACACCTGATAGAGCAGGTAGAGTAAGACGATAGAGCAGATACAATGCTAGAGCAGGTAGAGAAAGGTACTAGAGCAAGTACAGTAAGGTGCTAGAGCAGGTAGAGTAAGGTACTAGAGCAGGTACAGTACAGTAAGGTGCTAGAGCAGATAGAATAAGGTCCATGTAGCAGATAGAGTAAGGTATCATACATACATTTTCTTCTTCCAACACAGCAAACCAGAAGAACCTTGGCAGTGGCAGTGATGATAGGTGATGATAGTTGGTCATAGATGATCATATGGGTGATCTTTGGTCATCCTTGATTATCATAGGTGATCATGTGTGATCATATATGGCCATGTGATCATTTTCACGTGTGATCGTATGTTATACTGCGTTATAACATGTGATTGTATATGGTCATAGGGGACCGGTCCTGCACAAGCCTTGGGTTTTCTCTCAAACAAGTCCCATGACTACAGGAAGTGAGATGGATTTAGACTGTTCTACTTACATCAAAGGCTTTTACTAATAACTGTCTAAAGTAAGATCTCTTGTTTGCCTCTGTTCATACAGTCCATTTGAACTGTGTTAATGCTGCACTGTAATGGTTACAGGTGAGGAGCAGATCCAGCACTGCAGAGTGACTTCACTGTCCAGGAGTGCACGGCCCAGTCACTGCTCCCCCGCAGGAAGCCCATCTTCACTCTCTTCCACAGCTTCTCACGCATCCCACGGTGAAGCCAGGAGGGGAAGTGAGGTGGGGAGAACGTGATGGTGCAGCTGTGTGGGTGGGAATGGGAGTTCAAAAAATATATTGTGACTGGTGATTGCTGAATTCAAACTAAATTAGGGCAATTGAACCAGGCTGCTTGAAAACACACACAAATACACACACACACACACACAAGTCTGTGTGTATGTGCATGTTTTCACACCACTTAGTTCAATGGGTCTAAATTATTTAATTACAGCAGTTAAAACTCAATCAGAGACTGCACACCTAGTGATCAATAACCAGCAGGAGAACATAGCACTACAAGGTTGCCGTGATGGCCGTGGTAGAAGGCATGCAGTGTTATTAGCTTTCATCCAGGTGACACAGTAGTCATCTGGGTCAACTACACAGACAGGCAATCAAATCCAAGGCTTATCCATACGCTCAACAGAAAATACACAAACCCTGAGTACAAAAACACACAAAGGCATCGAAGCTCAGATATCTGAAGCACTTTTCTACATCCTTGTGTCTGCTAGACGCCATAAGTGTAAATGTAAATGTAAATACCACAAAGCACACTTGTCCAGAAGACAATGCGAGGCCCTGAAAGATTAGATTTGGCAGATAATCGCAGCGTGGGTGGAGTGCGGGTGGAGAGCGGGTGGAGCACGCGGCCACCCAGCTCGTGTGCAGCAGTTTATGTAAATCACACGCTTGTTTGGTTGCAGAATGTGATGTGAGTGGAGGTTGCAGTGATGGGTCTGTGCTTTCTACTCTGCCGTGTCCCGTCTCCACCCGGCTGTGTCCTGTCTCCACCCTCCTCTGTCCTGTCTCCACCCTGCTCTGTCCTGTCTCCACCCTCCTCTGTCCTGTCTCCACCCTGCT
>JAOXYF010000013.1:14744723-14815796 GCA_028565775.1 Sternarchorhynchus goeldii
CCTGTCTCCACCCTGCTCTGTCCCGTCTCCACCCTCCTCTGTCCTGTCTCCACCCTGCTCTGTCCTGTCTCCACCCTGCTTTCTTTCAGTCAGTCAGACACAAGAAGAACACAAGAACCAGACAAGTGGATGTCACAACCATCCACCTCCTCAATCATTTTTTTTAATTAATTACTTTATTTATATGTGTATTTGTTTGTTTGTTTGTTTGTTTGATGTGCAAGCTTTTATTCTATGTCCCATTGCTTTCTTGCCTTTATATGTATATTGATATTTTAACTATGTTATGTGAGAGAGGAACAAAGGGAAAAAAACATCAAGGCAACCTGTTTGAAAAGTACCCTGCATTACTGAATGTATTTTCCATTTACATGTATAGTGTGATGTTTACATGCAATGCCATGGATTTATGTTGTGATAAACACTAGTGCAGCTAACAGAGGTCCCTGACAGGCCAGGCTGCCCCTGCGGAGAAGCCTGGGGTGTCTGGCAGCAAGGACTCCTTCAGATGCCTAAAGAAACATTGTGAGTAAAATGAAAGACATTAATGTTGCTGACACTGAATGAACTTTAGCAGGGCCTGTTAGCATTATACAAGTGAGATCATCATTCGCTGTCGACCTCACTAACATTAACCTGATTATGTTCTCTGACATGTTTGGATTGTATAAGAAATACAATAAAATCGCTATTTAAGTCATCGTTTTTACCATAAAAAGTTTTACCTTTTAAAAGTTTTGATTGAGTGATTTACATTGTCTGAAAACACCTGAAAGGACAATTAAATTCTTATTTGGTCAACTTTTTGGAAAATCGATGTTACTAAGTTTCCTTTTTTACATTTTTATCATTGTTGAAGGGCAACAGAACAGCATTTGTTTATTATTGTGTTTATACTGCATCTCTACACATTGCTGGCCAATTATCCTCACCACTGAGGCATCTCCACACACTGCTGCAGCAT
The DNA here is from genome assembly GCA_028565775.1 of Sternarchorhynchus goeldii. Taxonomy (NCBI): domain Eukaryota; kingdom Metazoa; phylum Chordata; class Actinopteri; order Gymnotiformes; family Apteronotidae; genus Sternarchorhynchus; species Sternarchorhynchus goeldii. Next base: position 14,745,688 of record JAOXYF010000013.1, read on the forward strand.
CTATACACTCTGCTGTATCTTTTTGTAAAACACTAGCTAGGCATCCCTGGTGTACCTCAACCTCCTTGGAGAACCATATCCATCTGTACCAGCCTCCTCTCGTAGCACAGCTGAGACTCAAACCTGTATTGCTCCCAGGCCCACCCTCCAGTGCTTTTAAAACACCGTTTATGACGCACGGCCAAAGGATGAAGAAAGCAAAAAAGGGGGTGGACAGTTATTTTAGAGGATAGCTTCAAGATATTGTTAGTGCGCCAGGCTGAACAATACGACAGATGGCAGCCTTAGTGTTTCATTAGAATTTAAACTACAAGACAGCAGTGTTTGTAGTTGGCAGCTGATAAAAGCTGCATGACAAAGAGTTTTCCTGCCTGATAGGTCTACTTTGGACGTCGCAAGCGCATTTGTTATGGCTCGGTTGAGGTGAGATGGTAGCTGAAATCGACTGCATAGCTGAAAGTGTTGAGAGGTGAATGTGTTTGTGTTCGCGTGTGTGTTCGCGTGTGTGTGGGTGTTTGTGTGTGTGTGTGTTTCGACCCGACTGAGACGCCAGGCATCGCGTATCAAAAGTTCAAGAAGTCGCCCACACACAGACAGAACAGCTTTGGCAAATTTCCTAGCAATTTCCTTGGTGCTTCCGAGTTTGACCCCACTGACTCAGTAAGGTACAGCCGCTGCAGAGTGAGCGCGCTATAAACAGACGCTGGCTAATTGATACAGAAGCGTAATCCTGCGGGTAAAAGCGAAATGAACGTGGGGGGGGGGCGTGCGCCAGTGTGCAATGGCCAATGTCATAGTGAATAAAGTCAGATATGGTTCCTCACGACCGGGATATCAACGGTCACTTCATGTTTGAATCCAGCTCAGTACGACTAAAGGCCATCACACCAAAATCTATAATAGAAAAAACAACGGAGACCTTCTGCCAGCAGAAATATGCGCATTTTCTAATACTCATCGGACATATTTTAATAATAATTTAGCGCAGACAGATAGGTCAGCTTGGTCGAGTGGACTGGTATATTATCTTAATGGATTTCTGCTGCACGGTAGATGAATGATAGTAAGGTACCGCAGTACTCGGAGCTGATTAAATGAGTCATTATGATCAGGCTCTAATCTAAATGGGCCATTTGTTGGAACGTGGGATGTATCACTATCGATCGGTTTGGGTTCGTGCGTGGAATGAGCAACTAACAGTTTTGGCTTTTCGCCTAAAGTTAACCCACTACATTTATGGCAAATGCTTCAACTATATGCATTATTATTTTGTTCTGTTTTGCACCCCTACAACTCCCCGTCCCCAAACAACACAAATGTGTTGTTTTTTCCCGGATGGATTAACGGCTTGTGCAGAGACGGCTGTCCTTTTCGAACAGGTGCGAGGAATCTCTGACAAGTACGTGCCACGAGTCATTAGCCATTACCTGCAAATCACTACAGATTAGAGCCAAAGAACTGCGGAGAGGCATGCTTTTTATACTGAAAGAAATTATTTTAAATCGCCCTCTTACAGGAGAGCACGCGCTTGTATAACACTGTCACGGCACATTCACTGATTCGCCCTTGCTCAGGTACATCTTAAATAGCCAGATAAAAACACATATAGGAGAACAGCATATGTAGACGCACTCGACATACTCCAGCTAGTTTCTGGTTAGATTTTAAGTAGTGAAATATGCAAAGAAAATCTTTAATCCAAGGCAAATCATTGCAGACAGTCTGTAAAGTGGTGTGGAACGCGTGCATTATGATAGGACCGCGGAGATGCTGCCATCTAGTGTTGGACCACTGAGTTAGCACATTAGAATTGAAGCACAAATATTCCAAATAAACCGAAACAAGACACAAGCATTAGAGAAGAGCAAAGTCTAACAGGGATTGAAGTAAATATAAGATGAGTAAAATTCGGCTGCACCTAAAGGTCAACTTTAATTAACAGCCCCATTACACAGTGTCTGGATATACATTTTAAATATAAACATTCAAATTGTTGAGAAACACATTGTGCATGTTAACTTTACATTGGTCTATTTACACATGAATTAATTGTTTTATTTGTTTCTATTTGCATACAGGGGTACAGGTTTAATATTGAGCACAATGCCAGTCTTCAAAGCTGCTCAGAGATCAGGGAGAGTGAGTCACTGTCAAGTGAGACCTTATTGATCGTAAAAAGAATGCGACAGCACTGGGCTGTGGTGCCAGACATCCAGCAGGCAAAATACCCATTGGGCATCACCCACCGCCCATGGGCATCACCCACGGGCATCACACACCGCCCATGCTGCCCATCTACAATCACTGAACCCACGGTATCGTACCCCCTCCACCCCACTCCCACCCCCTTCAGAGAAATGTCTTGCATATACATAATATGCTGCATAAAATGCTTCTGTCTGATATATTAGATACTGTCCATTTCAATCAATATGTATATTTTTACAATAGTTCATGTAAAAGAAAATAACAAATACAGGCAGCCAGTCAATATCACTGTATCAGAGCCAGTCTGTAGGATTCCTGAAAGTCAGTTCTGGCTTTTGGTTATGGTGTGGCACCATAAGATGTTCAGTGGTACCATCTGCCCCCCTGTGACATGTTTCTGGGGGAACCACAGGGGACCTTTTCCAATCCAGTAGGTTATGAGATGTATTATAACCAATATGGCGAGTGACCAGTGCTACCAACCCAAATGCTAACCCTATAAAAACTCATTGTTCAATACACACCTACACTATGCCGGGTTTTTTATTTAGTTACTAAAAAAAATGTTTTTTGGCTTCTAGACTGAGACTATGTTTCAATATTTAGAAATGTTTTTGGAAACATCGGTAAGGGGTTCTTTTGGCAGGGAACATGCGATGCACGCAAAATGTACAGCCATTAAGTCTCCAGCGCTTGGCAGACCCTTCGATCTGGAGTGACTTATACGTTTATCAATATGATTAGCACATGTACCGCACGAAAACCCACCCCATCGCCTTGGTGTTGCTAGCACCTCGCCCTACCTGCCAGCTCTACCTGCTGGCTCTACCTGCACGCTCTACCTGCTCAACCAGGTGAGCTGCAGGATAATGGTGACACTGTCATATTTCATTTGTCTTGACACCCTGGAGCGAGGGGTTAATCCTGAATATTGGATCAGTTCTTCAAAGCAGAAAGATTTACCACTAACAGTGGGATGGGGAGTGGGGGTGTAGGAAATCCTTAAAGACACAGTACACCTTTCAATATGAAGACAATATTTAACCACTGGCCCGTGTCCTGTATGTTAAAGGTGGTTTCACAGGAACATACAACATACAACAAAAGCTGTATTCAGGTGATGAACTCTGCATTCCTGATAACCAGTGGATAAAGTGATATCCAACATGTAATGCACAGTGTGGGATATCAGTGTACTGAAAGTATAGACAAATAGCATGTTTTCAACAACCTTCTGATCTTAAAATGTTTAGAAATATTGTGATTGTGAAATTATATTTGTAAAAGGCTCACAGTGGCTCGGTAACTGACTCGGTTCCCTCTGTAGAGATCAGCGCTAACCAACTCTACCCTGTTTTCTGTTTCCTGGCTACATTTTGTGAATGTTTTTTTTTTTTTTTGTAGGTGGTTCATGTTTTTGTTGATGGTTCATTTATATTTAGCGCACATTCCTGTGCCTCATGGTAAAATGTCATACTCAAATCCAAAGCGGGAAACTGAGCTTTATAAAGGTTCCTTTATGAATTCCTTTCCTGTTTTCACTTCTCATGTCCATAGATTATGGCCATATTGTAGTTTTTCTATACAACAATAAGACAGTAAATAACATAACAATATTATAATAATCTCATGGGTACTTATACTGAATGAGTAGTATGTGTGAGATGATGCTGGTCAGTCAGAATAGACGTCTGCACTGGAGTCGTAGTGGATGCAGGACATTTGCTTTAGGTTTAGTTCTTGTGCTTCTCCTCATCCTGCTCCTCATCCCTATCCAGTGAGCTCTGCTGGGGGTCTGAGCATCTGCCATGGATGTTTCCCAGTGCTGACCACTTTGTTTTTCAGAAGCCTGCTGCTGATATGGGAGGAGATAATAGAGGGACGATGATGTCTGCTATCCACAATTAACACACAGAGCAAAAACACAAACCTGTTCATGTCTATAGGTCATGAATTGTTTTATCTCAGTGTCTAGATCAGACCCGTCTCTAGGTCAGAACTGTCTCTAGGTCAAACCAGTCCCTAGAGCAAATCTGTTCCTAGATAATCGAAGTACATTTTTATCAGCATCCCGTGATGCGATGCCCGCTGAACAGGACTCTAATTACCAGCATTCCTCTGTCCGAACCACACCCAATGTTATCTTGGTTACAAATCAGCATTATTTGTACTCAATTTCCTCCTTGAATATAAGTCTCATGTATGTATTTCTCTGTGACTCTGAGTTTAGTTTTTGTAAAATATTAATTTATCTACAGTTTCTGTCTGCTTTTCATCATGTCTCTCACTTTTGAATTTACACTTCAGGGTTTGTTTATTGGTTTGCTTTATACTTTTTTTTTTACTTTTGCCTGTTTACTGGTTTGTCTTTGGATTACAGAGTTAGTGCGGTTCCATGTTTATTAAATCGTTATTGTTTCAGACACCTGCAAGCAACTCCCATCTGTCACGTTATCTGACACTGAGCATTGAAGTTTAATACTGTTTTTCGTGGCCTGTTTGTAGCTACTTGCTGTGTAAATAACCTGATTTACATAACGTACACAAAAGAACTTGGAACAGTCAGTCAGAGGCAAGCAGCTTATTTATCTTATGAAGTGTTCATATGTAGAGCTGTTAGCATCTTGTTTACCGACAGATGGTAAGACGCTCTGTTTCCGAGCAGGGCTGGGAGTAGCGTTTAGCTGAGATGTTCGTGCCTCTCGTGGTGTTCGTGCCTCTCGTGCTGTTTGATGATCTCTCGCTACGGCTGGCAGTCAGGACGCTGCCAGCCATCGGTCACGCGTCACGAGTCACAGAAGTGATACACGGCGAGCACAGGCGGATGTTTTCACGCCCGCCTCCGAGTCTTATGGACTCGGAGAGGTGAAATTTGCAGCTTTTGCCTGTAAGGCCCAGCGCTCATTTTCTATCAGTGTAAGATCCAAATAAGTTGATAACGATTATTTATGTTAATATAAAATGCAGAATTTAGCAACGTATAAATGACAAAACGTTTGTATTTTTGTAAAGCTTAACTATACAAATATGATGTCACTGTTTGACCATTAGATCATTCTGATTGGATGTAACTTGTGTAGTTTTTGAGCAACAATTTAAGACATTTTATAGGTTTTCCATCAAAACGTTTTGCTAACAATTATCATGTCTCCTGATTCGCGTTATGAACACACATTTTTTAGACAGTCTTACTCAAACACGTGGTACACTTGAAAAAAAGAATAGAGTTGCTCTCCAGTGAACTCTGCATCAAGCTAAACTTTAGCTTTGCAGCTGTGCACCAGATTTTCCCTGGCAGTGCGGCTGCTGAACGCTTCCTCCCTCCATCCGGTTGTCCTACTCTGCATCCGGTTGTCCTACTCTACACCCATCCGTCTGTGCAGGACACCTTCAGGTCAGCAGTTATTTGCAAAACTGCAAAGTACAGTGTGGGTATGAGTGCACCTGGGAATTGATGTTGACCATTTGTTGAAGTATGATGGTGATTGGATGTGAGCCCAGACCTGCCCCAGGTGCTCTAGAAGGTTTCCTAGCTCAAGATGCTACACCTGCCCTTAACACTTAGATACTACATTATTGTACATGGAGAGTGTGGTAGTAAACTGTTCTGTGTACAGAGTGTCTGTCTGTCTTGTGTGTAAAGTGTCTGTCTGTCCTCTGTGTAGAGTGTCTACCATGGCATGTTTCAGGTCCTCATTCTCTAAGTGTTCTGGGTTAGTATAATTCCTCCCTCCTTCTGATCCCAGTTCTCTGGCACCTAACATTCAACTGCCATCAGGCACGTGTAGGAGGCGATGTTCCACGTCTTCAGAGCACTGCTTTCAGCGAAGGTTGAATAAGGTTAAAGAACATAATTAAGGTGTTCTGGAGGGCACCGTTTATTATGGTCCATTAAGGCTCCATCTGTGTGTTCTATGAAACGGTCTCATCGCATTGCTCATTTACTCTGAGCAAGACCTTAGTAGGCAACAGGGAGGAAGGAGAAATCGTGATTTAGTGGACCGCAGTCATTAGCAGAAGCCTGTAGCACCATCAATCCATTCTTCCTCTACACAATATGTCCTCTGAGATGCTTGGTTAAGGAGAAAGCTGTATATAGCTATTTTTTTCGCTACTGTTTTTATTTATTTATTTTTAAAAAATCCACTAATGCACCATTCTTAGGCCTGGTGTTGCCATTGAAGTGCCTGGGAAGAATATGATTTTGTAGGCTTATGATTAACTAAATGCTTTGGCTATGCACAATCTGGATCTGCCTGCTGAAAGAGGTGGTCCACAAAAACCTGTGTGTGTGTGTGTGTGTGTGTGTGTGTGTGTGAGACAGTAACAATAGCCTGTACTGTCAGTACCTTTGCCTATCAGAGGATGTTGGGTGTATTACTGGTATAGCCTGCTCACTTTCTCAGATGGAGCTCTACCTGCTCTGTAATCATTTTATAGATCCACCCACTCTAAAAACAACAGCAAAAAACCCAAAAACAATTAAAAAAATCTCACTTAGACACAAGTAGGCATTGGTTTTCTCTTTGACAATGACAGTCATCCAGCCTCTCATGGCCAAAATCTCATGTGTATGCTTCTAATTTCCTGATCATACAGTGCATGAACGTATTGCATATAACAGAATACTTACTAGGAACTCAGTATCGTTTAACTACTTATTTGGTCTAATGCCCATGCTCAAAAAGTAGCTTTTTCAACATTTGTTAGGTAAAAAGGAAAATGGCGCCGTCTTCTGGTCATAAACGGTATTAGACTAGGAATCCATGAGAAGAATCTGAGACGTTGAGAAGAATTCATGCTCTCCTGCACAGTCTATTATCTGTACACACCTGAAGAGGAGACAGCACACTCTTGGCCACGGTCAGTTACTGCTGCTCTAACCTCACTGGGCCTTTAGTGATGTCATCACTAGGTCTCATGCACAAACCAAAGCGTGGGTGCTATAGCTGAATGTTGTTGGTCTGATTTGGTACAAAGTATATAAAAAAAAAAAACAAAGGTATGTTGTCAGTCATTATTTTATAAATTTATTTTACAAGCTTTATTAAAACGTATGCCAAATATTTGATGATGGTTTGTGAAAATTGATGGATAATCATAGTGTATAATTATAACTTTTGTCTAGTAAAAAGGAAATTAACAAGAATATTTCCTGGTCATATTTCCTGGCTTGTGTTTCCTTCTTTTTTAAGATTTTCATATTGCACTTTGTGAAAAATAATCTTCCTAAAGGTCACGGTAGATTAGGGGTCATCATAAGACAAAAATAAAATGTCCACATACCTTGAAAGGACATAAGAAATGAAACATCATAAAATTGTTGCTGGAGACTGATCTCCATGCAGGTATATTCTACATGTGCTTAACACACGCATGGACCAAGAAACACGTTACACTGAGGACTCAATGCTGGATCTACAGATCATTCAGTGCTAGAGTGAACCATCAGATGATCCTGGCATTTTAGAACTGTAATATGTGTTTTTGTGAGGTTTTATTTATCATTTGACTAATTATAGAATATCAATTAATAAATGGCTGAAGGAGAAATGGGCCATTTTCTGCTTAATTTTTCAGTAAGTAGTCAGATTACAGATCACTTAGAACTGTTTGCCTTGTGTAATTCTATTTTACACACTTACCCACTATGGTCTTAAGACAGAGGGGAAAAGCTGCAAATTTCTGACTTACTATAAAGGACAAAAAAGGACAAATACGGACAAAAATGTATTGTATGAATTCAGAATTACAAGTTGTTTGCCGTAAACATTTAATAAGAGAAAGTTAAACAAAAACATTAGCTGGCACAGTCAGTTACATCTGTGAATGAACATGCGTCTCCATCAGTTGGCAACACGATAAATGGCCATAAAACATATCCCTTGGAATTGTTTCTGTTCATTTAAAATGAGTAATCACCTTGTGGCTCACAAGCAGAAGGTCTGATAAGTATGGGTTTAGAACCATGCCACCAAAGAAAAAAGAACCAGTGCTCTGCATAATGAGTAGAAAACATTAAAGAAAGCTTTAGTCGACTTCCTCGATGGTCGGGCCCGATCCTCCTCCTGGTGCAGCGCCAGCCCCGGCTCCTCCGGCCCCTGGGAACCCCCCGGGCATGCCCTCAGGCATGCCTCCTGCGCTTTGGTACAGCTTGGTGATAATGGGGTTGCACACCTTCTCCAGCTCCTTCTGCTGATGCTCAAATTCGTCCTTCTCAGCGGTCTGTCACAATGATGAACAGAGCGATAAACTAATCAAAGCCAAGGGCATGGTGATTAGGCATTAATGCCAGTGGTGCTACAGCTCTGCTCTAACCAGCATTTAGATTTTAAAACCACTGACAACAGCTTAATTATCTGAGGACTGGAAGACAGGATGATTATTTATGGCTAACGCGATTTGTTTCCCTTAAAAGAAAACCACACTCTTCTTCTATCAACAGCTTTGCTGTGCAAGTATGAGGCGGTCGATCGCTTGCCTGGTTCTTGTCCAGCCAGCTGATGACCTCGTTGCACTTGTCCAGGATCTTCTGCTTGTCCTCGTCACTGATCTTGCCTTTAAGCTTCTCATCTTCCACCGTGGACTTCATGTTGAAGGCGTAAGACTCAAGGCCGTTCTTGGCGGACACCTTATCCCTCTGGACATCGTCCTCTGCCTTGTACTTTTCGGCCTCCTGGACCATGCGCTCGATGTCCTCCTTACTGAGGCGACCTAAAGACAAGAAGGATATCGGCAAACATTTTGATGTCTTGTTGCAAAGAAAAGAGGTACTGAAGCACCCGAAGTCATGGCAGCTGTGTTAACCTTTATCGTTAGTGATGGTGATCTTGTTCTCTTTTCCTGTGCTCTTGTCAACTGCAGAGACGTTCATGATGCCATTGGCGTCAATGTCGAAGGTGACTTCAATCTGTGGGACGCCACGTGGTGCAGGAGGAATGCCCGTTAGCTCAAACTTCCCAAGCAGGTTGTTGTCCTTAGTCATGGCTCTCTCACCTTCATACACCTGAAAGACAACAGTCACATCAGAATCGTCTTCATTTGTGCCTCGATACTTTGTGATACAATAAGGCCAACTTCACAAGCTAACTTTTGATGTCACAGGAATGATTGCATGGAATGCAGATTCATCATAATTTTCTCACCTGAATGAGCACTCCGGGTTGATTGTCAGAGTAGGTGGTGAAAGTCTGTGTTTGCTTGGTTGGGATGGTGGTGTTGCGTTTGATCAGGGTGGTCATGACTCCACCAGCTGTCTCGATACCCAGGGACAAAGGCGTGACATCCAACAACAACAAATCCTGGACATTCTCAGATTTGTCTCCTGATAAAATTGCAGCCTGAACAGCTGGCGAGGAAAAAACAAGGAGCAACACCCAAGTTATTTTCCTACTATGTACAAGTCATCAGAAGGCACATCAAATCAGAAAGACAATGAGCTTTCAAGTTACCTGCACCGTATGCAACAGCCTCATCAGGATTGATACTCTTGTTGAGTTCCTTCCCATTGAAGAAGTCCTGCAACAGCTTCTGGATCTTAGGGATACGGGTAGAACCTCCGACCAGGACAATGTCATGGACCTGGGACTTGTCTAGCTTGGCGTCACGGAGGGACTTCTCGACAGGTTCCAACGTGCCCCTGAACAGGTCAGCATTGAGCTCTTCGAAACGTGCCCTGGTGATGGAGGTGTAGAAGTCGATGCCCTCATAGAGCGAGTCGATCTCAATGCTGGCCTGCGTGCTGGAGGAGAGGGTGCGCTTGGCACGCTCGCATGCCGTGCGCAGACGACGCACGGCCCTCTTGTTGTCGCTGATGTCCTTCTTGTGCTTACGCTTGAACTCAGAGATGAAGTGGTTGACCATGCGGTTGTCAAAGTCCTCTCCGCCCAAGTGAGTGTCCCCTGCGGTGGACTTGACCTCAAAGATACCATCTTCAATGGTGAGGATGGACACATCAAACGTGCCACCACCGAGATCAAAGATTAGGACATTTCTCTCTGAGCCAACCTGCATAAGAAGTGTTAAACATCAGCTATAGGACATTGTTACATTTTTGATCACTGCAGTGTTCCTACAGCTCTGATCCTAGAACCAATACTCACTTTCTTGTCCAGGCCGTAGGCAATGGCAGCTGCTGTCGGCTCATTGATGATGCGAAGGACATTTAACCCAGAGATGGTCCCTGCATCCTTTGTGGCCTGACGCTGAGAGTCATTAAAGTATGCAGGTACAGTAATGACAGCACTTGTGATGGACTGCAGAAGAAAAAGAATGTAGGGAATTTAAGCTTTAAAAAAAAAAACCGTCCCAACCAGGTGAAAGTTTCGATTACACTGAAAACGACTGGGTGTGTTACTGTAAATATTTACAGCTTCAGTACCTAACACTTCCTGTAACAGGTGTTCAAAACCAACAAAAACTAAGAAATAAGAGAACTAAGAACTTCAGATCTAAACACCTCAGAACTAAGCTAAAGATTCCTCTCAAAGTAATCAGCAGCATGTTACATCAATGAAAATATGGAACACAAGGGGTAACTCTCACCTTGCCAAGATAAGCCTCTGCAATTTCTTTCATTTTTGTAAGTACCATTGAGGATATCTCCTCAGGATAAAACGCCTTTGTTTCACCTTTGTATTCAACTTGAACTTTGGGGCGGGAAGAGTCATTGATTACTGTGAATGGCCAGTGCTTCATATCTGACTGGACAACTGTATCATCAAATCGTCGCCCAATCAGTCTTTTTGCATCTAGACATGAAATGAAAGAAAATAAATGCAGAACTCTCCCAAGATCCACTTACTATGTCATCGATTTCCAAAAGCGCACATATTGCTTACCAAACACCGTGTTGGTAGGATTCATAGCCACTTGATTTTTAGCAGCATCTCCAATCAGTCTTTCTGTGTCTGTGAATGCAACGTAACTGGGCGTGGTCCTATTGCCCTGATCATTGGCAATTATTTCAACCTTGCCGTGCTGAAACACACCTACGCACGAGTAGGTGGTTCCAAGGTCAATGCCCACTGCTGGTACCTTCGACATGATTCACGTTACCTGTAAATAGAGTTATTTTAGTCGTATAATGCTTAGAATGTGGTTGCTTCTAGTGGCTGCTCCCTTAACATCTTTATTTATACTCTTAAACCCCAAGCGAGTTTAATTATGCACGCATATACAAGAAGTCTATTCCTGATTGTGTGTTGACAGGTTAACTAAGCCCATGTCTTTTTGGTCCCCCGTCACGAGACGTCAGCTGGACTAATCTCTCATTGAGTCAGCACCTGTTCATAAGGTCTTTAAAAAGACCAGACAGTTGATGCGTAAAAATGTATAACGCGCGAAGATACAATAAAGCATAAAATTCTTTCATTTTGTAATTTTATGATAATCATTGCAGTGTACACGACACGAGATCTTTTCGGTTTCATTTGGGAAATATGCCTTGACTGCAAGTTAAACGATAACATATGCGCTCATGATTACGTTTTTAGTGAGCGAAGTTGTTCTTTCGTGCTTCGGTGAAACGTATAACCCAGCAGCAACACGAATAATTACCGCAAACATTTACATAAGAGGACTTGGGAGTGCCTTGTACGGGCCGTTTTCCAGAAAATCCGCTGGAACATTCTGTGCATTTCACTACACTGTTACCGACTTAACTACCAACCCAAAACTAGCTACCAAGCCATATCTACATATTTTGAATCCTAGGCTATATTATTATTACTGCGCCTAATCAAGCTACCTGATCAATCAACAAAACGAAAAATTGGTCGAGATGTTATTAAAACTTTATAGGAATCTCGTGTTTGCCTTCAGTCTAGTTTGTCCAGACAAAATTATGTTTTTTCTTACCTGATAAACTTCTCACGTTCGACTTTATCGATTGGCACCGAAAATATACTGGTTGTTACAACAGCATACAATCCTTTAATTCCCTTGAGCGTTGGCTAAGCTACTGCATCTTTTATTCAGAATATTTCCTGCAAGGAGTCAACAGAACAGTCGAGAACGCAGACTGACAGATACAGCCAATCACAGCGCGGGGGCTTTAGAGAAATATGAGGAAGCCAATGAGAAAACGAATTTATTCATGAGCGCGATATTGCATTACATAAGAGAAGGAATCCTCAGCTCTGGGTGGAATGTTAAGATAATTTACTTTGGTAGCTAGTTGGTATTAGCACTGAAAAGTGGTCTTTTGAGAAAAAAAGATCACATCGGAATTTCACCGACAAGTGTTAAAGGATGATGTTTAATGCATGGTGGTAATGCTCGATAATGTTTTCACTGCTTTCCTGTTGCTAAAAGCAAAGTAGTCCGACTATGGCCAAAACGAAACGAGACTGCGTTGAATCTATGAAATCAACAGAATCTATGAAAAGCAGGAAATTGCCTTAATAATTGTTTTCACGTGGGCGATTCATTGTTAACCTATGAACAATAGCAAAGTCACAATATGAATTCGCGAGCAGGTTATTTGGAAAAAACTACGAATTATAAGATGTCTTCTCATCATTAAAAAACGTGTTCTCTCGAGCTGTGCTATCGATATTTGCTGCTCTGCGCGTCCGCATACCCAGTCTTGAGCCCCTCTCACGCCTATAAACGTTAGAGGTGAGCAATGTTTTGTCATTGTACCTTTTGCCTTATAAACATGGAGTAAATGGTTATATATAATGATATGATTCTGAACTGGGATCATTATTTGATATGCATTAGTGTATCGAGATGCGCTGCCCCTGAAAATTGTATTAAAGATATCATAATAAAGTATAAAACACGCTCCCCCTATTTTACTGTGCACATTATTTTATAGGAGATAATATATATACACGCGTGTGTGTATTAGAAATGGGTTGGGAAATACACATCGAGGACCTGAGGAAGGAGGAAAGGCAGAAGGACCATTCTAAATGCAGTAGTGATAGTAGTGACCAAACATCTAGGATGAAAACTATACACTGCAACAGGACTATACACTGCAGCACAGTCTTATACATTTGATGCATGTCCTGCTACCAGATGCTGCAGCTGAACTTTTGACCACATTCTTTGACAGATTATACAATGAAGATTTTATGCTGTTGAATTTATGATGCTAGAAAACTATAACCTTCTGCTTTTGGCATCCATATACCACTTTGTTTTGCCAAAACGACACAGAGGAGACATCAAAAGCATTATCTCTGTTGCCACAAAACATTCTCTGGAGTCCCATATGCTTTTGTACATTTTGTCACTATGCAGTTCATGTGTGTGGAGTTCTAGCTACTCCATGTTGGTTGTTTTTATACCTGCATTACAGCTACGGTTGTGCTGTAAGATTTTTCCACTCTGTCTGCAAAAGATAATCGCAGTCTGTCTGCATGTGCAGAGGCACTAAATCGGCCTCCATGGAGTGTGATGCGTCACGCGTTTCAAGTCCCCAGATTTAAGTTCAAGACCATAGAATTATTTTACGATTTGATTTCTTCTTCCTGCTTGTCTGCACTAGACCCACTTCATCTGCTTCAGAGGTGTGAAATGTATATGGTGGTCTGAGCAGCAACCCACAGACCTGCGAGCCCACTAGTCTTAACAGGTTTCCTGAAGACGCTCCTAGAGTGAGTTATTAGCTGAGGCAGTTGAGTTCCAGGAAACTCAGTGATAAGAGTAACATTTCAGATAGGTTTATATATGATGTAAAGAAGAACATACCTTCTCTGGGTAGTGAGGTTTGGAATATAGTTTCAGAATATGGCCAACTCAGTTGCTACTTTTGACCTTTGATATAAAATATAAAAAAATAGAAAATAACTAATTCTTTACTCAAATTTAGCTGTTCCTGAAAAAAAACCTTCAATACTAAGTTTTTTGTGACTGTCTGTAGAGAGAAATGTTTAAGGATCATATATTTTGTTACCTGATAAAACTTTCATATTTGATTGTATCTGCAACATAAAATTCTTTAATTGCCCCAAGCGTTTGTTAAGCTTTTTTTTACTCAGTGTTTCCTGCAAGGCGTTCACAGAACAGTCGAGAACACATTATGAAAGCTACAGCCAATCACAGCGCCATAAAGAAACATGAGGAAGTCAATGAGAACACAGATTTAATCAGTAGCACAATGTTACACAACAACATTCCAAAAGTGCACGTTAGGTCAGTGTCGTCTCTGAATTGGCCCTGTGTGCTTTCATCCTGTGAAGTCCTTGTGCAGTTCCGGTGTCCACCTTTCACCCCGTGCTGCTCAAAGGGATCTCTATACACTATGTTGTTGCAATAAAGTGCAAAAATACCCTTAGTCTTTGATTATTGCAAGAACTGCAAGTTCTATTTGGGAAGGACAAGAGCTTGACAGACATATCTTCTGGCAGAAAGTTAATCTTAGGAAAGTTGTTTGTTTTGTGTTCCTTTCTCAACCACAGTAATGGGTAATACGCCCAAACTTTTAAACTATGATTCAGTATTTTAAATGCACATAAGTTGATATGTGTACATTTTTTAAAAATCTTTTTGTTCTTCACGTTTAGATTGGACACGTAGACCTGTCACATCAGAACATGCACTTTTGATTCCATTTCAGTGACGACCCCCAATGCTTGTTTACCTGCCCTTACAAGCTTCTCTCCTGCTGCCACACGTCTGTTAGTTCTTCACCAGCAGTAGCTGCTGAAACAGCAACACCTGCACCTTTCACAGTTCCACTATGAAAAGCAGCTGATCCCTACAATGAAATATCTTCCCAATGAACTTGAACTTCTATTTAATTAATTTGGATGTTTCAGTTATTTGCTTTATCCTTAATGAACTCACTTTAAAATATTAATTTTATGCTGTCATCCATGCTTGTGTTTTGCTTTACATTGTAAAGCTTTTCTTTTATTTGCACATTTGTTTTTTTAAAAGGCAGAGAGACTGCTGTGCACATAGTTATGATTCTGGGTCGCTTATGAACGTGAATCTGCTCGAACAAAAAGAAAATAGTACTATTTGACATGTAATCACAGGACTGTGGCAGAGGGGTGTGGCTCGTTTCTGTCTGCAGGGCAGAGAGAAAGCCCAGGTGAACCAACTAGTACGATCGGTTGCACTAGTGTGTGGCTTCTCTTCTATTAGGTTGCTTAAGGCAGTGTGGATACAGTACTAACACAGAGATCCAGTTAAACTGGAACAAAAGGAGAGTAGAATGGGGGGGGGGGCAACAAGGGACCATTGTTTTTGTTTTCATTGTTGTTTATGTAATATATAAATAAAGAGAGGATTGTTTCCTATTCCTGCTTCCGGAATCTTTCCTCTCTCCCCCAACCCATAGACATAGAACAGTGTTGCTGGGACAGGCTACAAGTACATTGCTATGTATTCCTCCAGATGAACACTCGGCAGATGCAGCTCCTCGAGCTACAACCTGAGCGGCTCCTTCGCTTTGAAACCCTCACAAAGGAGCAATTTGAGGCACGTCAGACCCTCCTGAGTCTGCGGACGCCTGCGGACACCCCTGCTGCATTTGCTGCAAGATGAGCCAGGAGTGTTTGTCCCCAGGTGCAGGTGTGAGGAGTTGCCATAATGAATGGGGAGTTCAACCTTCATCTTCACTCTGGCTCTGTGGCATTCTGGGATATCTGGCACCAGAACTTTGCCTTTCTCAGCCAGCTGGTGCTGGAGCTGTTCATTGCTCCAATTCAGTTTGGTATTTAAGGGCAGTACCTTTTAGTTGAAGTACCTTTACCACACCTTGGAGATGAGGTGTGCTTTCCACCAAACCTTTTCCCCACACCCATGTTCTCCACATCACTTTCCCCTCTTTCTGTCTCGTAGATTCTCCAACCACCCCACCCCACCCTCTTCAACCCACACACAGGTCTAGTTTAGACCTCAAGCCCTTTGGTGAGGCCTTAACAGAAGTGCTGGTACCCCAACAAGATTCATGGAAATGGGGCTACTGATTTCACTCACAAGAAAGGCATGTCTGGTATGTGTGTGTGTGTGTCTCCCAGGGGCATGGATGAGAGTTGTGCCATCCTTGAGCAAGAAACACCCCCAAAGCTGTCACAAGCTGACTCAGAACAGGAGGGACCAGGGAGAGTGACACGAGACCAATCTTGAAAAGGGGTTTGAGCCTCACAACCTTATATTGTGATTCCTCATTGGCCTTCCCCAGGGGATTTCACCATGGCCAAGTCTCAGGACGCACCCTGAAACACACCTTTGATCAGATTACAGTAATTAAGCCACAGAAAATCAACTTTTTATAATAACCCTATGTAAGTCCACTTATGACACGATAAAACACTCAACCACTTATTGGCACATGTTTATTGGCCAGGATTTCAAGATGATGTGCACAGATCGTGTGTTCTTGTTCTTGTATGGATGTACCAACCTCATAGAACATCACACAGATCACCTGGGCATGATCATCTGCAGCCACCCACATTGTTTACCTGAACGCAACAAGGTGGCTCAGGATGAGCTTGGGGCTGTGCTTGAAAGGAGGGTAATCGAGGCATCATACCATAACTGGATCAATCCCATAGAGACGGCTCCGCAGCTGTCTGTTTCTGTGTTGACTATAAAAAAGTCACTAGGTAAGTCAATTTTGCCTATGCAAAGCTGGATACTGATGAGCTGCTCGGTTGGCTGGATTTGATTGATTTGACTAAGAGAAACCAACAGATTCCATTGATTCCTGAATCCTGTGAGAAAAAAAAACCCATTGTTCCCCACTCCATTTTAGTTTGCACCAATGGGTCACTCCTGCATTCAGGCTTGTCAGTGCTTTGATGAGCACAGACCTCAGAGTGAGACTCATAATGAGCTCATAAGCCACGACCTACTTGGATGACGTCATCATCTATAGAAACAATGATCAGTATCACATGTAGCACTTGCTGACTCTCCTGAAGTTGTTGACATGTAGGTCAGATGATACAGCACTGTCTCAGAGCCATAGTTAAGATGCTTTCTTTTTTTTACCTGTTAGGTTAGTATGGTCAAGTGTCAAAGCTGTTTTTGAGCCCAGGAACCTGTCGATGGTCCTCCTGAAATCAGTGGTCTAGAGTTTGCTTCATGAAAACTCTGGTGTTGTCTGCTACACATGCTACACAATAATAAAAATGGTAGTAAATCGATGAACATTCTGCCTAACATTTTGCAAACCTGCAGAAAATTGATGTATACAATTATGCAATCAATCCATGGTTTGAACAGGGTTCTTCTGTATGAAACCAAACGAGGGATAATGAGCCCCTCTCCTGTTGAGCCCGGAATCAACCCTGGGTGAGGGACACGTGTGAAAATGCCAGACTACTAAAAGGTAAAATGAGAGTAGGAGTTTTTCCCCTGAACCAGAAACATACCACACAAATATAAATGACTGATCTGAGCTCAGTGTGATCGGAGCTTGGACCTGATCTGATATCAAGTGGCACAGAATGGATGAATGCCACAATGATCTTAATTACACACCTCCAATTTTTCAGTTGAACTCTTTTTATAAATCAGATGCTGGGTCCTCCAACTGACCAGAAAACTCTTCACAATGTGTGGGACTGTCAACCAGAGAGTCAACATCCAAATGCTGTACTCCAGCCAGAAGGAATGGGAGGGGCCTATAAGGTATGAGATCACTGTCCAGGGTGAAATGTGAAACATCCATGAATACATCCAAGCAATGCATATGCTCAGTAACATGGTTCTGAGTTAGGAATCATGCTTGGAGATAATAGCTGACATGTTTTCGAAGGGGTGACAGGCGGCCCACAAAACACAAAGACAGATGAACGGAAGCAAAACAAAGAAGCATGAAAACTGCATAAAAGCAAAACTACCCCACCACTATGTAGCAAAACTCATGGGATTGAAGGTTTCTTGGGCTTGATCTGCTGTCTCAACAGGATGCATATGGAAACCCAGCCTAAACTTAACACAGTAATGTCTGTGAGTCCAGTCGCAGTCTGGAGACTATAAATGAACAAGTCTTGGTCTTGTCTCAGTGCAAGACCATAAATTAATTTCATCTTGGTCTTAGACTTGTCTCAGGGGAAAACCATAAATCAGCATTCTTGGTCTTGTCTTGGGGTAAGGTGGAAATCACTCTCAAGACCAGTTGGGTGTGATGCCTCTGCTGAGGTAATTGGAAAATGATTTTTTTATATATCCTTATTAAATATCAATAATTGATTTAGCCCAAATATAGCTGTCCTTTCTCTCCATGCTTAAATAAAATCAGCCTGTCTAACAGAAAAGCATGCTCTTCTCATTCAGTATCCAGTAAGTGGACATGTTTATCATGGGCTAAGAACATGCAGTCAAACAAAAAGTGGAAAGAAGCACTCACAGGTCTCCATCTAATCAGTTTAATGAAAGTAACAATAACGAAACTGAAGTAAAGTGTGACCAAAATATAACAAAAGAAGCCATATAACAAATATAACAATGACCAACAATAGTCATAAAACAGAACTGGGCTTACATACACAGAAACAACCATCAGGTAGTTAAGTCATTGTAAAACTTACTAATAGTTTTACACCACCTGAGGGAGGCGTGGACAACACAATGTAAGTGGTTGACAAATAACAACAAACAGTCCACCTACTCACTGCTACAGGTGACCACCAGTATGGGGGCCTCTGTGGCAGTTTCATTTTAAGTATTTAATGTTAAGATTGCAAATATGCATTATAACTCTTACCACACTCTGAGGTAAGTTGTATTACCATGTCCACAAAATCTAGAAACACCATTATGTGAAGCACTGTGAATTTCTGTGCAGAACTTCAGAACATGTCTAAAGAAAAGTTGTTGTACATGTCTAAAGAAAAATGTAAGTTCTACTCCCTGCCACTACACCTGCATCATCAGCCTAGACCCTTTAAAAGCAGTATTCACAACCACCCCAGTGTGAAGTCTCTTCACATCACCCCAGTGTGAAGTCTTCAAGGTTTCCAAGCATACTCTTGTTCTGTTGCCTATCCTCGTTGTTCCAAATACACTTGCAGTCTATTTTTTGCTGCTTGTCGTGGAGCAAACCTGTGGTTTCTACCTAGAAACAATACAAACTTACGTATTTTTCCTATATCATGCAATCTAGACCAATAATGAATACACAAACAGAGTTGCAATTGCATTATCACCAAGTGAAAGGTGTGGAAATGCAGTTGCAAATAGAAACTTTCCATTTTTATCATGTCAGTCATACAATAAAGACAGTTATAATGAAATGTCAAAAGGCCCCAAGCTTTTTCATTTTAAATTTCTGAACATCAGTTCAAATCTAAATGCATTTGAATACATTTTACAATTATGTCTTAAATAAAGCACCTCCAAAAAGCACCTCCAAATACATTTGGATTTGAATTTCAAAATGTCTGTAATATACTGCCATACAAATTAATTGCAGGCTTGAATTAAGCATACCTGTCAAGTGTTTGCAGATTTGGTGTAATGATATAACTGGTAATATAATTCTTTTTTGTGCGTGTTTCAGTAATTGCATATGTGAATTTTCAACTTGCTACTTAACTGCTGCTATGTGATAGTGAAACCTTATTCAACAAACGGTGATTACTGTGGTCTCTT
The DNA here is from genome assembly GCA_028565775.1 of Sternarchorhynchus goeldii. NCBI lineage: Eukaryota > Metazoa > Chordata > Actinopteri > Gymnotiformes > Apteronotidae > Sternarchorhynchus > Sternarchorhynchus goeldii. The sequence continues at coordinate 14,765,464 of JAOXYF010000013.1, forward strand.
TTTCAGGTGAACCCATTATAAACACGACAAATCACACACCATTATGGAGTTATTTATTTATTTATTTAAAAGGTGATTCTGATCACTAGTGTGTGCAGGATGGGCAGACAGTGTATCCGAAACTCAGTGTAGAACAGTGCAGCTCATTTCTCCTGTGATACCTATCAGGAACATGACAGCATCCACCTTCTACTACGCTGAGTACAGGAACACAAGGCCATTTTTGCTATGGACTCTAACAGTAAATGTAGTCTAAAGGACAGGTTTCTAAATGCTTAGTGTTTCTAGCTGATTATAGTGTATATTATGATTTAGTGGGACAGACTCTCTATTAACACAGACCTGAATTTTCCTGATTCTCCTGACCCTGATGTTCAGTGCTCTCTCGTTCTGTGAATGTACATGAAGAAAATTACAAAACCTTTGAGGATGTGTTTTCCCCAGCAGTGACAATGTTTCTGAGTAAGGCTGAATTCATAGTAAAGACATGTATTTTTATATGTGGAGTTTCAGTGAATTCGGTACAACTTTGGCTTAAAATAACAACATGATTAAATAATAAGATTAAATATCCCATAGGAGTAAGAAGCATTTGATAATACTAAGTTACTGACTTTAAGGTCACATAATACCGTGCTATTTGAACGGTGTCCACTGGGTGGTGCTAAAGACTAGCAGTTATGATATGAATGCGGGCAGAAGACAGGGCACACTTTCTGATTCAGTGAATTAAAAATGTGATTCAAAATCACAATTAGAGTATTAGCTCTACATTTATCAGCAACAATTTTAGGAATTATAATGAACAATATAATTTTTATGTTAATTAAAAAAATAATGTAACTGATAATTGTTAAAAAATGTAATTGACAACCACAGCTGGCTATGACTAAATAGCCCTATTCACAGAACAAAGACAATTCATCACAAAATATACTGTGCAAAATTAATCAGATGTACTTTATACTTTGATATCTTGTGAATAATAAAATATATTTTTTTCTCCATGTGTGTAAGAAGGAGCAAAAATACATACTAGATTTCACTGTGCAATCAGAACCTCAGAGTAACTTCATTAAAACATCATTGACCGTGGTTTAACAAGTTATCTTCCTGTATTTTTTGCTGTCGTCAGCATTCTCAAAGGCAACATGTCTTCTAGCCATTCATTTGGCGATTCCATCATTCTTTGCCATAAAGCAACTTCCTCAGCAGTGGAGTCCATCCAGGGCACATCCAGCCCATAGCTTTTGCCTGGAGACAGAAAGGTGGTAAACAGGATAACAGTTTTCCCTTTATCTAATCTTTAAACATTATTAAATGCTACACTGTTGCAACTGAAGTAAAATACACTACTGCTACTACTATTATTAATACTTTTACTTCTAATACTATAACTATTACTACTACTATTACTATTACTATTACTTCTACTACAATATTGCTACTACTGCTACTATTACTTCTAATACTATATTGTTACTACAACTCCTACTACTATACTACTACTAGTAGTACTATTATTTCTACTACTATACTACCACTACTGCTGCTACTATTTCTATTACTGCTACTATTGCATCTACTACTACTATTACAATATTACTTATACTATGCTACTACTGCTATTACTTCTACAACTATACTACTATTGCTACTGATATTACTACTACTACTATACTACTACTGCTACTTTTATTGCTACTACTAGTAGACTTTTCAGATGCAATGCAAAGAGCTATAAAGGATGAAAGATGAATAGAGGCAGAAAAAATATAAGGATGAAATCAGAAAGTCGGTGTAAAACTAAATTCAAGGTTCAGGAATTGAGCAGGAGAATGAGGGAAATGGGGATTTGATTACTGTTCTAAGGAATAAAAGCACACGGCATACTCAAATAAAATACTACTTCATTGGGATTACTCTTGTAAGGATAAAAGCAGACTCGAACGAAGCACGAGATAAGACAGACCTCTGTTAGCTGACCATCTTTTTAAAAAAGAGTCTAGTTAAAAATGGTCTTAAACAGAAGCAAAAATGTTATTTTCTTATGTTATGTCCTACCACTAAAAATACACCTACACTCACTGATATTAAATGAGAGTATTTCAAGCATTCATAAATGAAGTTCATGATTCTTAAATTAAACCGACCATGACACAATATTCTTTCCAGTTAACGCTTCAGCTGTGCTTGACTCAAGGTTACAAAACTAGAGACTCTCAAGCTCCGGGAACAGTCCGCTCTACCTGTTCCCACACTCAGCCGCAGCCCTCCCAGAAGTCTGTCCCGGTCCCAAACGGTTAACTCCACACAGGCTTCCCTCAGGTCTTCTTCACCGAAGCCATCGTACACCATAGTGTGGTTAAACACGGGGTTCGCTGTCCTCTTTAGCACTCGCGTCTTCTGATAGCCCTTTTTACTGGTATCTGGCAGTACAACACTGTGGAGGCAAACACACAGATGTTACCAGGGCACTAGGACTTGTTACTGTCAACACTCAACATTCCTGAGATAACGGACGAGAGTGTAATGAGACAGAGAGCACATCTCTAAACCAGTATCAGTGGGACCACACTCTCGTTTCTCATTCTTGAAACTCTTTGATACAAAATATGAAATCATTTCATGGTGAAGTTTATGCTGGCTGTAGGTATTACCATTTCACATATGGATCTGTAGTTGCTCCCTTGACCGAAGGAAGGTTCTTGCAGTCTTTGACCCAAATATGCACTTCCCCAGAGTTATGAACTGTCTTTGCTGGACCAGAAAGGATAGAACCACACATTGAAGCACAATAATCAAAACAAACATCCAAACTTTGTCTGTGGTTGTCTTCAGTCTGCCTCATCCTCTTCTATGTATTCTCAACTGTGTTTCAATGTTTAACTGGCACCAAGGAATCAATGCTGTTAAGAATATCAGTAACAGATGTGTTGGTGGAAACATGGACTCTCACCACGGGAAACCTGGGATAGGAAGCGCACTGCCAGTCTCATTTGACCTCTGTGATCTCCTGGATGAAGCCCATTCAGGATCTGAGAGGAGAGATGCTGAAGCAGAAATAAACCAATAAATCAATATGCTAAAACCTCGCCAGCATCTCAGACCACTTACATTCTGGGCTCAAAAGAAATGACATCATGTAGGTCAATGATGAGGTTGTTAAAAGTCGTGTAATACCCTGGATTTGAGGAACAAGGAGTTTATCTTAGTATTTCCAAAGTCCCATGTGGAGAGGTCGACCTCCGTCTCTCCCAGGAAACAGTTCCGACCAAACGCATCATTATGCCAAACAGAGAGGTTAAGGACTTGGGTTCTTAAGTATTCCATTTGAACTCTATACTGTATGAAATAAAGCAGAAATTATTCAAATAGAATTCTTATTTCTAATATTATTCTAATGTGATTTTTATAATTGTATTTATCCATCAGGTTATGAATCTTGCCAAAAAACAGTCACCATGATGCATATGTTCTTTGAACACTATGTAACCTCTTTACCCTGAGAATCTCCTTATATGTGGGGTTTAGGGTCCTCTTTTTTATGGAGGTTTTTCTTTTTCCCAGTTTGGCAGAGTCAGGTACCAGGTAACTTTTGACATACCTACAACAGGTGCAAGTAACAACAAAACATGAATATCTCATTTCTGAAACTGCTCTTGGCTATTTAAATGACAGAGTCAAATGTGTCAGAGCGGTTCTGGTCTACCCACGGGTCAGAGCGGTTCCTTCTCACATCAACAGCAGCCAAGTTCTGGCACTGAACAATGAAGATGTGGAGTTCCGTCAACTTCTCCACATAGCTGATGGAGAACTGGATGGTGCCTTGAACTTCATCACCTGCGAATCCCGAGCTGCACACACTCGTAAAACTCTCGCTAACCTGTCGGTTTCAAGACAGACATGCTTAACCAGCGAGGAGAGTGGCTTGAAGAAGCCCTCCCAGTTAGTAAAAGCTTTATAAGTTCAACAGTGGGATGTGAAGAAGATGCTGGACCTACCGAGGCCACGCCTGGGGGTCTGCTGGAGAGGTAACCATTTCTCCAATGTGTGCTGCTAATTGAACTGTACTCTGAACAGGAGTCACTGTCTTCCTCATCATTCTAGATAAAGGGAAGAAATAGTACATATATATGTGCTTTCACTTATTCAATATATAATCTGTTGATCACTCTGTTTATTTACTGTCAGCATCCTGACCAGTTTCTTGACCAGTTTCATGTTTTGATGAATGATCATATAAATAATAATTGTTTGGAGATATATTATGCCTGCTAGTCTTTAACCACGGATGTTCATTTAAGTGTTGTTAATATAGCCGAAAACATTTTTTACTATTTACCAAAAACATCCAGAGTGACCAGGTTATAAGGGACTACCATCTAGCTCTCAGAGAAGCACGAGTTCAGCTGGGTATGAGCCTTACATGACACTGGACATAGTGTGGAGGAAAGAGGAAAATAGCATTTGGAAACTGGAAGCCCTTTCCACCTTATTTCATGCTTGATAGGGTTTAAATGCAGGACACAGAAGCAATGACAGAAATGATGATAGAATCGAGGATGGAATCGGTGACAGAAATTATATCAGAAGCTCTGAGAAGCCACCATCATAATCCCGGGACCCTCGACGGCCATGTTTGGTGCAATTTTGCATTGCCGTGTGTTCTACAGTCAGGAAGCGCTACCTTACAGTAGCAACTATCGCACCACGTTCACTAAGGTCACTTGTGTTGACCTTTCTGCTGCTCAGACGAACACTAGGTGGGTTGTGGGGAATGTGAGCGTAGCGTACCTTGTGCAAAAAAGACGGGACAGATTTGCTGAGTTTCTTCAGGCGCTCCGGGCCAGAGAAGGACGACGAGGGTGGGGAAGGAGAGCTGGAGTCTGAAGGAGAGCAACCATTTGCAACCAATAGTTTTATAAAATACGCATGTGATCATTTAACATATGAATGTCATTTAATATATGCATGTGATCATTTAACATATGCACATCATTTAATATATGTATGTGATCATTTAATATATACATGCTGTCATGCTGGGTACACATAGGATGCAAAAAGTAAGTTGGGATGCTGAGATTTGGGGCATAGTAACGGTAATGACATTAAACACCAACAAAAGACAAGAGACACACGTGAAATACACACACCACATGACACAAGTGTAACACATAACAATAACAAGACATGAAACAAGATGCTAAAAAGATAGCAGACAAGGAAACACACAGTCATACCCGAAACACGGAGACACACACACACACACACACACACACAGAAACGCACATGCACATACACATACAGGATGAGAGAGGAGTCAAGAGTGGCCACTGTGACACATGCCATTTATATATGCACGTAATCATTTAAAATATGTATGCAATTTAATAAATGCATGTAGTCATTTAACATATGCATGTCCGTTAATATATGCATGTGATCATTTAACATATGCATGTCCTTTAATATATGCATGTGATCATTTAACATATGCATGTCATCACTTAACACAATCGATAACAAAAAACAACATTAATGTCTGGTTAAATGACTGGAACATCCCTTGTTGAATGACTAGAACATGCCTTGGCTGTGCAAAAAGGGTGAAAAGCAGAAACATACATACTGTGGCAGCTATGTGGCTGGGAGTCCTCCACCCGATTGATTTTTCTGGGTTCTAGGAAAGAAGGTAAAATGACAAAAAGTAAAGAATACTTCAGATTTGTGTCTGTCATCTGAACTTTCCATTCTAAGCTGCACAATGAGACACAAAGAGGCATTCTACATAGTGAGGACACAGACAAAGGACGGGTAGTGTTACTACATGATAAGATGGACTCATTACAGTGAAAAGAAGAGTTTAACATAGCGTACACGTATGACGGTTCAAGTACTTTTGGAAGAAAAAAACAATTATTGGGCTGAGATCCTTTGAGAAACTGTGCTTTGGCAAATATTTTAGCGGTGTTTCAAAAACTCAACTGGATTATGTTTAAAAAGATTTCCTGCATTATATCTGATTGCATCTCAGTGCCATAGCAAACAGAAGGAATGCTCACCTGGTACCGCGGTGAGGTTGTCGAGGCTTTTATGGTACGCAGGTCGAGAAGCCGCGCGCCTCAGTGCACCCTGGACGAGACTCTCCTTATCACCTGCCACCTCTGCCAAACCTGTGTTAAACAAGAAAGACATATTTACAAAGGCGAAGCATACTGCAAAAGTGAGGCAAAGACCAACGCACAGCCCAGCATCGCACAAAAGCAAAATAAGCTTTTCAAACTTTAGTCATAAAAAAAAAAAGATCAAAACTTCAAGGGCTGTAACACTCGTCTGTTGACTATGTGATTGCAACTAATGAAACAGTGACTATGTAACAAATGAGCCTGGTGAGGCTGATGTAGGACTTTATATTTACATACATAAAGAGTTTGTATCCATTTTGTAGTTAAAATCTATTTTCATGGCATCTGTAGCCCATCCTGCCAAGCTAAATTCTTTAACTGAGTTGCTAAAATGCTAATAACTACTCAGTATGTCTTATTTGAAATAATAACATTCAAATATGTTTTAATTGAAAGCAGCATGTTTTTGCTTTCAGTGTTAAAAAAAGGTATCTCACAATTTGAACGTCCCCAAGAGTGGGTCCTGGCATCTGTGTCCTTTAAGGTCTCAAGGTTGAGGTCTTCATCAGTGTGCTCATCAGGGCACAGTTCCAGGTTTCCTCCCCTCATGCAGGGCTCGTCCATGGATAGTGGAGTGCAGGTTTGATCTGAGGAGCACCTCAGACTGCAGCCTGTCTCTGGAGGTGTTTGGAACGGCGTGCAAACCAGTTCTCTTGTCTGCTTGGTCTCTTGAGGAGGTGCGTATCTGCCACTATTCTCTGTCACTTCCAGGTACTGCCAGTAATCTTGTGGTACAAATGACCTGGCAAGAGGTTGGGAGTCTGTATCCTCCGCAATGTGCATGCACCTTTTCTCACTTAGTTTCTCTTTCTTCCTGGTGCTTTCTGGAGACCTCTTCAGCTGTACATTAGCTTCTGGCATTTTCCTAGATGGCGACATACTAGCTTCTGTTGTCTTTCTGACTGGTGGGAGATTTGTATCAGGGGTTTTCATCAATTGCATGTGTAACTCTTGACCTTGGTCTTCATTATCCACCTTCCCTTCAAACATACTGGTAGCATGTTGAAGAGGATTTCCTTTTCCAATTCCTCTTCTGCTCATCCTAGCCTGGGAGTCTGTATTATGCATACCTGGAAGTGTAGTAGGCCCTGTTTCCTCCAGACATGCCTGTGAGTCTCCCTGTGGCTGAGGGAAATGTGACAATTTCAGCAGATCTGCTTCACCTGAAGGTTTACTGAAGAAATTAGTTTTGGTGTCAGAATCAGGTCCTTTGGGAGCAGTTGTCTGTGCAGGTTTAGTATTTCTGCTCTCATTTCCAAACCCCTTAAGATTAATCTTGTCTGACTGGTTTGGCTTTGACTCCACTGGGGTGTGCTCACTGATCTCTTTGTCAGTATCAGCTTTTGCATGCATCACTTTGGAGCTTAATGGTCTTTTGAGTTTGCTTTCAAAGGTGGGGGCCTGGTTGGAAGATCCTGCCCAGAACTCTCTAAGGGTTGTGAACTGAGAAGTGTTCAATCCTTCTGCTGTAACTAACTTCTCTGTTCTGTCCGACAGTGGAAGAACAATGAAGTTTGTGGCACGCACACTGCCGCCGAGTTCATCGTGTTGCTCTGTGCCTATGGATCTAAGATCAAATTCTGATTTGCTTAATTTTTTATTCAGCTTTGTGGAGGGAGCCACAGATGATTTAGTATCATCAGCTGCTGCTGACCTGACATATATCCTGTGTTTCCATTTCTCTTTCTCCCAGAAAGATCTGAGCCGTTTTATTTTCTCTGCCCTGTTGCCCTCCTCCTGGTCACCTTGTTTTGCTACTGCCGATTCCATCTCCTCAGACTTTGTTCTTTGATCCAAATGACGTCTTGCTGGGGACCTGGTATCTCCCTCACTATAATTATTACTGGTGGTCACTGTTACATATTCACTGCTCTGGCCCCCGAGTACATACTCACCATCTAGTGAAGCTGAGCATGATTTCTGCCAACGTGATACAACATTTGTGTCTGAGAAAGAGGTCGAAACCATTACATCTTTCTCTTGATTATCATAACTGCTTCCTTGTTTATTCAAGTGTTCTTGGATGATATTGCTACCCTCATCTACATTCAAAACTTCTCTCACACCCACAAGTTTCTTTGCTTCAATTTCTGAAGATATCACTTTTGAAGTGATCTCAGATTTGGATGTTTTTGCTCCATAGTTAATACCGTCTCTGCTATCATTATAGTATATCAGAGGTTTGTTATCATTTTCATTGTTGATGCCTGATCTGCTGATCATTGTTCTTGGACCACTGTTGGCTCTCTCCCAAAAAGACAATAAATTTGTCATTTTTGGTGGTTGATCTCCCTCATAGGTCATACTTTCTTGCTGTTGATCTCCAACAAGTTTGTCCTTTGTACTGTGCAGTTTGACAGTACTACCATTATTTTCTTTACTGTCAATCATCTCTACCACCTTCTCTATTGGTCCTGTTTTTTCAGAGATACCACTCTTCCTGTGGGTATCATTCTCTGGCTTAAAAGAGGAGAAAGCAGTAGATACCATGTCAGGGAGTGGTTGCATGCTCTCCGGCTCACATGCCTGCTCTCTAACACCCTGAGTTTTCCTACCAGATGCTGACATATCTACATTCAGCTCTTTCCCCCAACCTTCTAAAAACACACCATTCACCATTGGAGTTTTTTCATCATTTTGTCTGGGAACGATCAAGTAAACATTATCTGTTCTTTTGCTTCTTAAATCTGTCTCACTCTCAAAATCAATATCGTCCATCTTGACGTCATCGTCTATGTCTTGCACACTGTCCTCCTGGTCAAGTTTATCGCTACTGTCTGAGCTTCTGCTAAACCACTCAAGAACCTTAGCAATGGAGGCTCCCTGTTCTTCAGTGGGTTTGGGACTCTGGGGCTGTACCATATGGGGATGCTTGTAGTTCTCTGTTGGTGTATCGCCAACCTTTCTCTTTTCATTGACTGCAGGTGGACTAAAGTTGCTTTTATATTCAAGGGAGACCTCAGCTGTTTGAGAAGCACTATCCATGTAAGAGATATCAGCTTGATTGGAGGCCTCAGTTATGCTGATGGATTCATGTCCATGTTGATCTGTAAAACCATTATACATTTTTGAATAAAAAAGTATAGTGGAAGAGACATCATTAAGGAAACTGTTATGAAGATACAATTTATTTGTACCAAAACATGAAATGTATCATATTTATACCACACAGACACAAATACCATAAATATAAAATCTACCATATACATGCCATAGCACAAACATATCATAGATTATGTGTGTGAGCACATATATTTACTGATAAAGGTTTTTGAAAATTATTTTAATTACAGTACGTCAATCCTGCTTTTAGAGTTACTGTGGCATTTCCTGAAAGAGTAAACAGGATTTGTCACACCATGCATGTTTCATGAACTAGACATTGTGAGCAGGGTCATAGAAAGCTCATTTTAACCATACCAACAATGTTCTGAGGATGGTCTCTGTGTTCTTGTGCCTTTTCACTTTCCTTCCTGGACATCCTTTTCTCACCTTTCTCCAGTTTGGGAAGTGAAGTTTGAAGGACAGGCTGCTCATTTAATTCCTTGTCCCAGTAACCTTCCAGTGTTGACCTTACACTCTTTCTAGCAATGGTGAGAGGTTCCTTCATGGTCTCATCGGTCATCTCTTGGTTTGCTGGTTCAGCAGATGCTAACCAGCTGAAGCTAATATTAGTTATATTTTTTGGCTTAGCTGTATGCATTAAATCTGTGGGTTTATGCTCATCATCTGACTGTGTGACAGGGCTCAGATTCAGCTGTGGGAGAACTGTTTGTTTCTCTTGTGTTGTCTGTGCTGGATTACTCAGAGTCACAGATGATCGCACTGGCAGTCGTGATTTTGGTAAGCTAGACCTCAGTGGTGAAGACGCTCTCAGTGGTTCATGGTCTGTTAAACTTAGAAAGGTCTCCTCTGTCTTCTCCTCGGTTATTGTGTGCTTGTCGAGACTTTGACCAGGACCACTGGTGACCGGGGCCAAACCGAGCCGTTTGAGAGGTTGTGGGAGTTGGCTCCTGATGTTGGAGCTTCTGGAGTTACAGGTGAAGTTGTGTTTGAGAATCCCTCTGGGCGGAGGTGACCTTATGCCTGAGCTTGTAGACACGCTTTGCATGGACGTGGTGGACCTACTGTCTGAGCCCACAGACATGCTCGGGGTGGACTCTGGAGATATAGTGCTGGAAGTTGCGGACACGCTTTGCGTAGACATTGTGGACCTACTGTCTGAGCTCACAGACACGCTGTGGCTGGACATGGAGCTGGTGCTGTCTGACACTGTTCTTTGGAATGTGTAGAGTTTGGTTCTCCGTTTTGGTATGGGTTTTTGACAGTGGTCAGTAGTTTTAGAACTGTCAGAGATTTCAGTTTTTGTTTGCATTTTGACTGCTTCATGACTTTGCAATGGAGGTAGCACTTCTGCTGAAGTTGTAAAGTAAATATGAGTCAGTACAGCATATAATTAGAACAATTAATTATTAGAACATAATAAAATTATAAAATCATTAAACGACATGTAAAGTATGAGTAAATCCAATGTGCAATAATGTAATTTTACATGTGTAAAATTAATTATTAATTGCATAACACTAATTACATTACATTAAAAACATTATTTTACAGCAATTTGTTACATTATGTATTACATGCTTTTATTTATTTCATTATTTAATTATGTGTAACGTTGCAAATACACATTCAGTTTTACATATAGGCCAAAATAGTAAATAACCTATAACAGATGCTTTATTAGTGCCAGGTCCTATGATCCCATTTGTGAAGTCGCTGTCAATCTTCCCATGGTCAAGATCCATTGGTTGAGTATTAAATGGGTTGTGCCTTGGCTAGAACCAACAGAAAAGTAAGCTATTTTAATAAAAGTTTAATATTGTTGTTATTTTCTTTTCTAATTAAAGTTGACAGGGAACAGGAAATTCAGGACATACCCTGGATGCTGACCGCATGTTCAGTCTATCTTGATGAGATCCTTCTAATGATCGACTGTTATTTACACACAGAAGACTGAGTGTGAATAAAAACCCCAGAAATGTGCTCGGGAATGAAGTATTTTAAAAACGTATTTATTTAAGGTTATGAGACTAACCAGTGTGCATAACCATTAAATCTGAATATATCCTGGGTGTATGTTCTCCATATCAGTGCTCCAAACTCAATGCTGCACTTGTGTTTCTTGTGCAAATGTACGCAGTTCAAATTTTTCTAATAAAGGAGAGGACCAGAAACTCCTATCCCAAATATCCTGACTCTGTGACACATTTATGTGCCTCGATAGCAATAAAACAGACTCTTAGACAGAAGTCTCTGTTGAAACCATGGTATGCAAACGCCTCTGTTGACTCTTGTTTGAGTCATCTGGTACTTAGAATCATAAGACATCCACGCCTAAAATACATACACGAGTGGAACAGGAGAGGACAGAGCTGTGCAAACAGTTACTCTGACCATGCCACAAGACTCTAGCAAATGCCAAAGAATAATAACCTTTAAATTACTCTGGCTCGACTGACAAACACATGGCTGTCATCAAGTGCATAAGCCTCTCTGATAACTCTAAAGCATGACTGCTGTATACATGAGCCTCTAATCCTTAGAGCCGTTTCTCCTTAATGCGTTTGTCATGTGGCGCAGAGCCCTTCATTACACACATGGTTTTGTGGGAAGATAAAGAACCTAAACGCTGAAGTTTTGTTGAACCATTGTGGATCACCTCTCCAGCAGACTGCCCGATGACTCTGGTTTTGGTGTCATGACTTTGTCGCTTCCACTGGGTTGGTCTTTCCATGACTGAGTCAAAAATTCTAAAAGACAAAGGACATTTTATTGCATGCACGGTGACAATGGAGGATCGTGTTTGATTTAAGTCATGTTTCATCTGAGACGATATCTATTTTTAAACACACTTCATATCACTTTCTTTTCAAATAGTCTTTTCACAAGTCACATGGGGTTCTGTCATCTTACCCATGGTCATGGGTTTCCTTGGTCTCAGGGATGCAATGACAATATCAGAGCCATGAATTCTGTCCTCGTGTCTCTGAGACTTTGCCTCGTAGAACCAGTCTCCTGTCATATACTTCAGCTCATCCACCTCAGGATCCAGTTTTTGCAACTGCCTAACATTCAAAAGAACAAAAGTCTTAAACATTAAGGCTATATGGCTGCAAAGCCACTAAAGTAACACTACAGGTTAATGTCTGCAAAGCCTACACTAAAGTAACACTACAGGTTAATGTCTGCAAAGCCTACACTAAAGTAACACTACAGATTAATGTCTTCAAAGCCTACACTAAAGTAACACTACAGGTTAATGTCTTCAAAGCCATGATATACCTTTTCTCGCTTGTGACTGCATTAAATCACAGTGCAATTCACTTTCACTCAGACCTAATAAGACCTACAGAGGCATCTCTGGTATTACTGATCCATAGGTCAAGAACAAGGCAACTTTATTGGATATACAGAAATCAACAGGAAAGTGTTCTTAACAGTCATATTACTATTGATTATGTTTCTTCATTTATTCCTTCTTCCAGAAGAGGACAACTGACAGAGCTTGTTTTAACCTGATCTTGTCCCATCAAAGTGCATTCCAGAAGTGACAAATGTTTTTACTTAATCAATTTTGCTCAACTTTGTACACTAGTTCTCTTCTGTATAAGTATAAGGCACTCGGCTTCAAATGAAATTTGCAGTAAAACACCTTTAAACCTGCCTGCAGAATAAAAGCCTGCAAAGCTGATTTCAACGTGTTGACTGAGTCCTCTCACTGCAGGTCCTCCTACATGACAAACACCACCTAGAGTGGCTTCCACATAGCTATGTTTGCTTTATGAAAGTAGAGAAGTAGAGAACTTGGTTTCCTCTCACACAAGTCCACAGCACGTTATACAACATCACAGTTGCCATGACTGCGAGTCTAAACGTTTATGTCTGACAATATAAGAATAACTTCACCGTCCTATACAAATACAGTTTGGAAACAAAGTTCTCTCAGTCACCCAGAGGGACTGAGGAAATTCTTTTAACTCTTCACAATTCTAAAGTCAAGAACTGCCAAGTAAAATTCAGACACTGTGCTAAAAGTGATTTAAAATTTCATAACTCAAAATGCATTTAATCAAAATGCTGTGAGCCACAGCAACAAATCAAAACAGTCTAATTAAAGTCATGCATCTTGCTATGACCAGCTCAACACATTTTCATTTTCAGCAAAACTATGCAGGTCATGTGAAAAAGTCAAGACAATTATTCCTCAAGGGCAAACTTTAATTCTTTCATCTGATCTTGAGCAAAGTCATAGCACCATCCATGGAAATCACAGGGGCCAAAGGCATTCTCTCATGTCACAAAAACACCAGCTCCCAGTCACTGCATTCAGAGCAAATTAACTTGAGAACATCAAACTTGGCAGTTCAGTAATGATAAAAGCACCATTACATATCCAGAACTGAACTGCAGTTTACCATTATGTATCCAGAACTGAGCTGCAGTCTACCATTACTTATCCAGAATTGAACTGCAGTCTGCTTGACATTGCCTGTTCATTATGGCTCCTTTTCCAGTTCTTCAGAACTTGTTTCACTTCTCCCATGTTTGGCATTTTTGAGCTCTATTAAATCCTTCTATCATGCCTAAAGCTTTATTGCTCAGCATGAGTGGTAATATAATTAGCCATCCTTGAGGCAGTCCTGTGACTGCCATGTGCTAATGTCCACCTCAGCCTTCATTAAATTAAGCGACAAACATCACTTTCACACTTGCTCTCATAAAGACAGTACCTATTTTCATCCCTGCACTAACCCTAACCCTAGGATGACTTAAAAACAAAGTGCTCTTTAATAGGGGACTGTGTAGTTTGAGATATAAATATGCTAGATATCATTAGGATTGAAGGAAACATACTTGATCCTCTCCTTGTTTGTCTTCTTCAGCTCCACGTCCCGTTTTAACACCGTCATAATCATCTCCTGCTCTTCCTCTGTCAGGTAGCTCAGGTCTATCATGGTGATCTATTCAGTTTTTTCTTCAATAATGTACTTTCTAGAAACAAGGACCCAACGCTCTTCAGATTGTATATTTTGTATATTTTCATATTATGCCATTGTTTTTGCATACCAGTGAAATCGTCTCTGGTCAGTGAAGGTACTGGTAGAGGTCGTCAAGCCGAAGTCTATTCACTGTAATGGATGAAGGTTGTTTACAGCTGAGTCATTGAACTCAGTGGTCCTGGACCCTCCACAACCATCATTCCACCCACACTACTGCAAAGTCCTGCAGCACCTCCACACCTGCAAAACACACAATCACAGTAGGTGAGCTGCTCCCACACCATGTGCTTCTGCACTCGCCTCATCAAGTGTCATTTCTAACACCAGGCAGAAAATAATTGTCATTTGTTGAATGCCAGAAAGTACAGTGGTTAAATTTAATAATATACAAGCTCTATATTGAATTTGCAGCCAATTTATTTTCCCAGCCTCTGTACACCACAGTGTGTGGTCCAGAGCGTTTTGTGACTAAACAAAAGCATATAACACCTGGCCATGACAAAGACATACAGTCTCTTCATTCCAGTGGTTTAAAAGATCACTGCAAAGCATGAGAACAAGTGGAGGCATTATTATTATTCAGAGTATGATTTTCTTTTAAATTACCTATTTCATCTCTCAACTGTGCATTCTAATCACTGTACATATACAGGCATCCATTCTAATCATAGTACAAATCGTTCATAGAATTGAATACATTAACGCCTTTATTTATACATTCAGTAGCATTTTACTGAATGTAGACTGTCACAGACGCTAGCCCTGCAGCTCACAGGCCACGCCCACTCACACACCCACCTCCTCACAAAGCCTGCCTCCATTCGCCTCCCCCACTTATTAGTTACTAGTTTTATCTGTTTCTCGTTATTCTCACTATTATTTAATAACTATTACCACTGTAGAGAGAGAAGTCAAGCTCCTTGGCTGCTTCCTTCGTTTGTACCTTCAAAGCCTTCCTTATCTGACTTATCACTGTCTTAGTTTATTGACTTTTTGCTTTTGGTCATTCTCAACATTGAAGAATAAACACACTTTCACTCCCTCTGTGCCATCACGTGGATGTTAAACATTTAGACTGCCAAACCATAAATGATCTCTTTACCAAGTAACCTAAAGCCTCAGTAAACCTGTTTTCTGCTGTTACATGCTTCGGTTCATAGACATTCAAAGTGATGAGTCTCATTATATTGTCAATTCCTTCTTAAAGATTAGCACATCAATTTTAGAGACAACTTTTAACTCGGAACTTAAAGATGACCTTAATCCTGAGAGCTGCATCAGCTCCAAATGAACCTCCCATGGTTAAATCTAACACCCAGAACACCAGAATGTCTGTTAGAGAAACAAATATTTGAACAAAGACGTCTAAGATGTTATTTACTCAGTTTTATAGTATGATAAAAAAAAAAATCAAACAGGAAAGTAATGTGCAGTAAACAGGGGAGGGAGATAATCGTTAAACACCTTGAAAAAATGTTGATGTAGTTTACGCACAGCAGGTGTCTTGGCAAGAACAGTTATTGCCTAATGAACGAGGTCATGTCATTAGTTTCCAAATCATATGAACCTTCATTGCTGAAGTTCTGAAAATTCGGTAATGACTTTGTATATGTTAGAGAACTGACGAGTTTCAGTACTAATCTACATCTGAGTAAAAATGTGTTTGCTGAAAATTGTA
Source organism: Sternarchorhynchus goeldii (assembly GCA_028565775.1). Lineage (NCBI taxonomy): Eukaryota > Metazoa > Chordata > Actinopteri > Gymnotiformes > Apteronotidae > Sternarchorhynchus > Sternarchorhynchus goeldii. Next base: position 14,781,396 of record JAOXYF010000013.1, read on the forward strand.
GTATATATACGTTATAATACATATACATTATATACATTTACATAATGTGCTGCCCAGTCCACTGGGAAGATTTGTTGTACAGAATACTTTAGCATACTCAGAATCACAGACGTCTTTAGCATACTCAGAATATGTCATAAATATGATTTTCCCGTTCACCGGTTAAATGTATTCCTTCTTGAATTAGATGCTATTCAAAGATTCATGTCTCGCTTTACTAGATAAGAAGCATTTCGAAAAGTGATAGAAAATCTATACGTCACAATTATGTATGTCTTCTAAAACTGATTGTATATAATAATATCAATGTAATAATAACTAAGCCTAACGCACGGACGTAGTTGGTCATAAAGCATCCTTTTAAGTTTTGAGTCTCTATGTACTGGTACCTGTAATCAAGTTTCAGTAACAGAAAAGTGACGTTATTTTAGGGGGTTATTTTAGGGGTTGCCTCCGTGCTGTATAAACAATACTTGCTCTCTGAGACCCCTTGCGGTTTGTGTGTTAAAGGAATCACTAGAGAATCACCTTCAGTCGTTTTTATATGTTAAACATTGTGGTGAAATTTAATTGTCTGCACAAGAAATTGTTTTTAAACATATTACCAATAAAATAAAAGAAAAAATATTATATCAATAATAATACATAAAAATAGTTGGCTGGTTATATGTATTTGGTTAGAGAAAAGAAAAAACTTATAGCACAAATAATATAATGTTCTACTGTTATGTTGTACACTTCAGCAGGTGACTTTCAAATTTTTAGTTCAAAAGACTAATCAGTCATTACAAAAATATGCTGATCATCGATCTGACATCATAGTTAATGACTCAGGATGCGCAAAAATCTTTTCCTAAGTACTCACCTGTTCCCACAAACCAGACTGTTAGCGCTCCAGCTCAGCAAGACTAATGGAAACTATAGTTGTTTTAACAGAAGGAAGGGTTTTGAGCGAGTACCAGCCCACGTTCGCTGCTAAAATTTATTCAGTGACAATATCCTGGTACTCGGATATCAAATTCCCACATGACACACGTTACATCTGAACTGTATGGTAATTTAGTTACGTTAACTACTTAAATGACGCGCTCTAGCTTCGGTTTTAATGTATGAATTTAAATTAAGTGTGATTACTTACCCAGTTATCAGTCATTCTGATGGAAGATCCTGGTTTGTGCTTACCAAGTAGGTTAAGAAACCGAGTTGAGATTGCCTCAAAACGATCGACTCAGTTTCACTAATCTCTAACTGTACCGTCTGGTGTAGGATGTTCACAGAATCTTTAGCCTTCCTATCCTAACGATTTACATCCAGACGATACAGGAACGTAATAGAGTTGTCTGTACTAATGAGGGATCCCTGAATTATGACCACAAACCATTGGACAACAGCGGCTCATTTTTCACACGTTAACTCCATGAAACAGGAAAAGCATACGTATTGTCATTAACCTCTCAGTGAACAGATCGTAATAAGTGCACGGTTTGTGGAAGCTGCACTTTATTTGAAAAAGAAAACGTTCACTATTTTTATTACATATTTTAAATACGTAAACAAAAGAAAATTATCCGTGAGGACAACAATATTCAGTAGAGCGTCGGTAAAGTCAGATTTGATTGAATTGCTTTCATGTTTCAAACCGTCCTTTACTAACCAACCAGACGAAGAGTCTATTCAGTATATACACAAAGCACCGGTCAACGGTGCTCACATTTTATCTTTATCAAGACTTCTTTTTATTATTATTATTTTTTAATTTTACACGATAAATATACAGTGATAACTATGACATTTGTCCATGACCAATATCGCGTTTGGCGAGCGGCTCCCCCTTGCAAGTTTTACTGAAGTCTGGAACGTGAGGGCAACTTTTCAGAGGTTCAGTTCAGAGGCAGCCATTTCTAACTGTCTGTGTGAAACGATGGCATGCCATGCATAAAACACAAACACATCCCTTCCCAAGTGCAATACCTCGCAACCACTTACTATCCGATATCTCATCGCAAAAAAACCTAGGCACTGTTATGACTAAATAGATCAGCAAACCAGGTTCTAAACTTTATCTGCCCAATACTGTTGGCTTGTGATCGCTTGATCTACAAAGAGTATTTCTAGACACAAAACTTAGAGAATATTTAGTGTTCTATAATGATTCAGCTTACAGGTTTATTTTGCACATAGCTATTTTAAAACTCTAAGTACCACCCTTACACGATCCATCACCCATGTGTAATCTTGAATTATTTAAAGTTTTCCAATGTAGTTCATAAACATTCTCATTTTTTGAGTCAAAAACCATAAATAAATACAAACAACACACAAGAGAGGTTTACCTGTGAACACAATTAAAAAGACAAAACTAAATGGAGAGGTAAAACATCACCACTTCCTCTTAATGTATACTATAGGAGTTGCTGACTGATCATCGGAATAGCAGGAAACCATGACCCCATTCACTTGTGTTTAAAAAAAGATAAGAAAAGAAACCAGCATGAAGGAGCATTAAACTAGAAGTTCTCCACAGAAATAATATTAAAGTGTCTCAGCCTCCTTTATCTATCTTTACAGATTATAAAATGTATGAGGAATCCCTATCAGGGTGAACAGCAGCATCACTTGATATTTCAGACAAAGTACAAAAATGATTGCAATAGGCTCCCAGTCTTCTTACACCTTCTGTTCCTGGTGACATTTGAGACACATGTGTAGTTCCTCTGAGGAGCGTGAGCGCACTGCTTCGCTGCGTGTTGCTTTGACTTCAGGGAGCGACGTCATCTTGTGTTACATAAACTGCATCTGAAAGTAAAGTCATAGGTGAAGGTGCTACTGCACACTTTTAAATGAACTACATTTAAATTTTTTTTTAAAAAAAGTAAAAAAAAATGCATAGCAAATGAATCGAATCACAAATGGCTGTTTTTGATTCATGTTGTATACTGTTAAGATTAGATAGACTAAAAAGTTGCATCCAACATTCAGACAAATGTAAACCCGCTAAACATCGACCAAAGAGGCCAATTCTTGCTTAAGCAAGAATGAAAGAATGAAAATGTACTTGTGCATGACCATCGGCAAGCACAAAGAAACAGCACTGAGACAGACGCAGACACATAAACATGCACAGACACAGGCATGGACACACACACAGGCAAATACACAGAAACATATAGAAAAACAAGCACAGACACAAGAACAGGCACATGCAGACACAGGCACATGCACAGGCATGGACACAAACAGACACACACATAGTGACATACACAGACAGACACAGGCATGGATACGTACACAGATACGAGCACAGGCACAAACACAGACACAGATAGGGGCACAGACACAGATAAAAGCACAGACACAGGCATAGGCACAGGCAGTACCTAGACGAAAGACGAGGTTCTACAAGAAATCCTTTAGAGAGAGCTGTGCAAAGGGGTCTTGTCCTGGGGCTCTGAGAGGGCTCTGGCTGGAAGGACTAGAGGCAGCAGAGGGCTAGTGGAGAGAACAACACAGAGACAGAGACAGAGGAAGGAGGAACTGGGAGAGGACAAAGACAGGAGCTCATAAAGGAGCACAGAAATGGCTTGCAGTCCAGAAGGGGTTAGGGAATCATGGGTAGGGACGATTCCAGAAAGCTACACTCATCACGAGAGCTGCACGGTGTGCGCTGCGGCTCGTGGAGGAGCTACGGGACGCCGGTCATTGGAAGGGCCCTGCATACCTGCGCGCTAGACACTGATCCGAAGGGATTGCTTGGCCTCATAACTGGCTGTGTGTACATCATCGAAGGGAGCTGTGGAGTCTAAAGACAGGAGCTGCAGTGAAAAATTCACACAACTTCCAGCCATAGCACTTCTGTCAGTTTTCAGGGGGAGTACATGAATTGCACATCTACATGCTCACCATGCCATACGCCATCAAGCCTGTCGGGGTAGTGGCAGGGAAGGCCATTACTGACGGAGGCTATGGAACACAAGAGGAGCAGTTAGACAACAGGCAATTCGCTTTACCCAACTTGTTTTATGCCACAAAGCTCCAGAATTACCATGGAGACGGGGTTCCATGTGGTGGTGGGGGCAGCTTTGGGCTGCCAGTTCATTCCACCAGTGAGTTTTTTCTCTCCAGGCTGATTCCAGTGGATATCACTGTGAGTTAAAACTTGTTTAGTTTGTCATCAGATCCACAACGTTTGCTTTAATGATGAGTAAACAGAATGAACTTACTTTTTGGTGGTGCCATTTCCTATTCCTAGGTCTGAAAGATAAAAAAAATGTCATGTGATACAGCAGTTGTGTACAGTATGTATCAATTTTAGACAGGCATCTGTTGATTATGGATGGACACTTACTTCCAACTAAATTTGCTAGGGAGGAGTCTAGGTCATCAGAGACGAGCTTCTCTGGGTGCTGAGAGGATGGTTGTGTGCACCCTGCTACTGTGGGCTTCAGAATCCCACCTGGGAGGTTTTCAGGACAGAAAGCTGCTTTCAATACGTGACTCATTTCAATTCATGAGAAATGGCAAATTATTCTGATGAACAAAGAAGCACATCAGTGACTAAGTGAAGAGTTTGCCATAGATGTTGTGGGTGTATGGATTTATACCATCAGTGTCCACGCTGGAGGAGGCAGCCTTGTTTCCAAAAACAGACTCAAAGTCGACCTGAAGCTCCCCTGTGCTGTGTGGTAGAGGAACTGGAGGTGCACTGTAGCCTTTATCAGACAAAACACAGACATAAAAAAAGCTTGTGCTGACCATGTTGCAGTACGGATGCTGCTGTCAGTTTTACTACAAGTTATTCACATAATTAACTTATAATGTCGTTTTAACTAAAATGTTTACTCTGATACAATTCACAAATAAGCTTAGGAAGTTTATGAATCCAAAGATCTTGCACATGAGCGAGATCCAGTTACCATTTTAAAAGTGTGAAGCTATACACACTTCATCCATGAGCGGTGTTGGAGCAAGCAAAAACATTAGATAGCACCAACAGGAGATGGAGAAGAGGTTTACACAGGCCACAGAAGGAGCTACATAAGGCACCCCCCACCCGCAGGGCTCCCTACCTCGGAACAAGCCTGCTACAGCAGCCGGTTCCGTCTGGAATGGGGAAGGGTTCGGGAGATGCTGTATCATGGATGCTGGACCAAAGGAGTCTTGACACCCAGACCAAGGCACATTGGGAGGGGCAGGGTGTGAGGACAAGGAAACACAGACCAGCAGATGTTAGAGGTGCCTCAACACCAGAGACACAGGTCGTATCAGTCTGAACAGAGATGAAGCCAACATATACACAGAACACTACACCAATCAGCTAGTTAGCACTGGTTATCCATGTGTGTAGAGGAGGCAAGCAGCATTCAGTGGAAATGGCCATAGGTTCTTTAGTTGTGCACATCATCCATCTGCACTGATTCAGTGCCCTATGTTTCCCGAGGAACATAGGTGGAGATGGCTTGCCATTAGGGTACCTGCGATACAGTGTTCTATCCGCACTGCTCGTTTGAAATTGGCTGATACAGATGAACTTGAATCAATAAAGGGATTGTATTGATCTATAGTGGAAAAGGAAACAAAATCATTCACATACTTTAGGTCTTACAACCAGATCTTATGCTCATCAATGAATGACCTAGCATTTAGCATTTGGCATTTACGTCTTACATTGGAACTTTGAAATGGCGTTGATGTGTCTATGTTTTTTTTACTAACGCTGGACATTCCCCATCTGGGATAGCAAATCAAAATAGGCATAATAAGTTTTAACTACTTTATAAGCTTCAGGTTGAGCTAAAAGAAGGAATATTAATGCGCATAATGGATAATTATCTTAATGATTGTATTAATTATGTTATGGCATCTGTATGATATGTTTATGATACCCCTCCTCACTGCACTTAAAGTTGCAGTAGTAAGCATATATTGTGCATACTGTGACAGGAATAACTGGGAAAATGGCCCTTTCCAAAAACATTGCCTATATTCTTTATAGGCTAATGTGTTTTTTTCTTTTTTTCTGAACCAACAATACATGTATCAGTACTGATTACTTCAGCAATCAAATACTGTATAATGTACTGTAAATGACATGGTAGGTGATGGGTTTATTTATTTATTTTGGTGATGATGAAAGCTCCTGACTGACTTCCCCACATCAAAGGTGAAACAGCTGAACATAATGAACTGTTGTCATTGCTTTGACAGCAATGGGGAACTGTTGGTCAGCAGAAAGAACTTAAAAAAATACGTATGGATGGGAAGAGATCAAAGTATGTTTACCACCAAATATCTCATGACCTGATGTCCTAGAGGAAAAACTAACACCATCGGATGACACAACAGGCAGATGTGCTGGATCAACAACGAGTTTGGTTAGGAAAGGATTTAGACTGGGGATGGAGTCATCAACAGCCTCAGAAGAAGAGAATGGATCTGAACAGGCAAAGGGGGAAGAAAGAGAGACAGAAGAGAAAAAAGAAAGGGAGAAGAGAGAAAAGAAGAATACAGTTGAACAGGAGGGATGTTAGAATGAGACCGACATTAACATGCAGTATCTATGACGTTCATACATACACACACACACACACACACACACACGGAGAAGCAGGCGTGTGTGTCCCACCTCCCCATGGTGTGGCAACTGAGGGCCCAGCCTGCACGGGCGGCTGAAAGGTGTTCTGTAGGTCGAAGAGGTCGCTGTCCATCTTCAGCGCTCTGTAGATAAACAGAACACCATGGGAGAAGACTGACTTAGAGACCCAACATGAATCATCCATGTCACATAGTGTATACAATCTAGGAAAGATAAGTAGAAAGACTGAAAAACTAGATCAAAAGCATGAGTTCTTGCTGCTGACGCCTCTGTGCTACATTAGAACAGCTGGGGGTGGAGAACAGGTGAGTGCTTCACCCATTAGAACAGCTGGGGGTGGAGAACAGATGAAAGCTTACCCATTAGAACAGCTGGGGGTGGAGAACAGGTGAGAGCTTCACCCAATAGAACAGCTGGAGATGGAGAGCAGATGAAAGCCTTACCCATTAGAACAGCTGGGGGTGGAGAACAGGTCTATGGCAGGGGCTGTGCAGATACTGGCTGCCGTGGTGGAGATGGGAGACGTGTCTGTGGTAGCGAACGATGGCCTCTTCGACAGCTCCTTCAGCCTCTGTTCCTGGGTGTACACCAGGCAATTATCCTGTGTTCATTCCCACTATGAACTATTTCTCACTATGGAGCCGTTTGTAAAAGCTGTCAGTGTCAGTGTGACGCGTGTTCTAGTCGTTTACCTTCAGGGCCTTCAGCCGGGCTTGTTCTTCCTCCAGAGCCGCCTGTTTTTCCCTCTCATCCACTTTCGTGAAGGACATGCCAGTGTTGGCCAGGGATGACACAGCGTTGGAGAGTGTGCTTGCCCTGAGAGAGCCAAACACAGTGACAGAAGCTCTCTATGTACTGAAGCTCACCTCAGTGATCTGCTACCTCAGCGCATTGTATACAGTGTTTGGTCTATAACAACACAACACACATCAACTAAGCTAAGGAAGGCTATAGCAGAGTCAAACTTGTTTTTTTATTCACATGATTAAAATTCAACTTTATTTTCATTGCTCAGTACAAGGCACAAAAAAAATGCAATTCCACATATCACTCCTTTTTTGGAGGGGTGGGGAGGGGGGAGTTTGAGTCAGAGCACAAGTATCAGCCGTTGTGCTGTACACCTGGAGCTGTGAGCCTTGCTCACAGGCCCAACAGTAGCTGCACAGCAGAATCTGGGATTCAAACCCACAACATCCTGAACGACAGCTCAAAGCCTACCTGCTGGCTGCTGTGGAGTCCTTAACCTTTTTGCCCTCCAGAGAGGCCAGGTGCTGCTCCAGGGCATCCAGGAGACTGCTGGGAGCCTGAGGAACCAAGCAGCACTTATTTAGCCCAGCCTGCCACTCCACTCCACTGAGAGAGCAGGCAAGCACATGACAAGCCAAAAGTCTGGCAAAGGTGAGAGTTCCACTGAAGTGCAGAAAAAGGGGAGTAAAGAGGTACTTACACACACTGTAAACTGAAGGTGAACAGGAAGTGGACAGATGGAAAGATAAGGATAGATACAGAATATAAAGGTGGTATTGGTCAGAGATCCAGTGCACTTGAAAAAGCAACTATCCATTATTTTATTAATTGTCTAATTAATAATCTTTAGCTACATCTACACTATAAAATTACAGAATATTAGCATACTGTAGTAACAGTAGAATATTATAGTTTTTACAGTGTATACTTGCAGGTGTACAGCTTTGATTGGGTTGTGTATATTATGGCTGATGTGAGAATTATAACTGCATGACTAGCTATGTCACCGTGTAATTTAATAAGCAAATCTTTCACACACAAGGTGTTTTCCAATCCCCTAGTCAGCTGCACCCAAAACACCTTTATTTGCTGTAGATAGTAAAGTGTTAAGAAGGGACAGTGAAACAATTCTTCAGTCACATGCACCCCACTACGATCCTCATGCATTTAGCAATCTCTTACACATTTCGCAGCAGAGAAAGGACAGTAGGGAGGGCCTGAAGGGGAGTGGTAATCAGACCGTGGTAATCAGAGTGCGGTAATCAGACTGCGGCGATAAATGTATCTAAGCTTGGAAAAGCAAACGATCTCAAGCTCTGGGCGACGTGGAGAGAGAGGATCTGCACGTGAGGAGCACACGGTCTTACCTGGGACAGGTCTGGGATATCCCCTCGGTCGATCCCCACCTGCTGTCAGGGCAGAGAAGCACGGGTGTTACAGGTGATACACAGGTTACAGGTACAGCAGTGTCCTCTAAGCAGCCCCTCATCACACCACCAAACAGCAGGAGAAAGTCACCTCTGCCACTTTGAGAAACTCCGAGATGCGTGTCATTCGGGTGAGGAACTTCTTGTAAATATCCAGGCCTTCTTTGCACTGAACCTTCTTCATATCAAAATACTTCTCTGGAAATAAAAAGAAAACACTTTAGCCCTCATCCACTGAAACAACTGTAGTGGTCAGGCAATGGTAATCGCTAATGGAAGCAATATCAAAATAGAGGCAACATCTAGAGTTCATCATGTCAATCTAGGATTTGTAAATGATATTTCATGATAGTCCTGTGAGCGGAACAGTGCACTCTCATCACTATGACAGATGAAGAGGACACTCATCTCCTCTCTGTGGAGGGTTCATCACATTAATGGTGGAACTGTACCGAATCTGACTTTTAACTCGAGCTCAAGCAATATCCTCTGCACACATAACCATTTCAGCCTAGGAGATGAATGAAATTGGTCATAACCCTTGTCTTGACATCGACATAAAAAGATATAAGCAAGAACGAAAAAACAACTTTCAACCACACCTACTAGTTTTTAGTTGGTTAGGATTTTATTTGATTAGGCGTAATTATTTCAAATTTAAATGCGCATGTACTTTTCTAAGAATTTTCAAATAAGAGTGACAATGTTATTGTTACGGTGGCCGCCCTGGCCTCCTCCCCTGTCTGTGTGGGCGTGTCCGTTGTATGAGTGTGTGTACGTCTGTGTGTATGTCGTAGGTGTGGTGTTTGTTTCGTTATTGATAGTTATCGTTATTTGTTTCACCTGTGTCTCGTCAAGGGTGTGAGTATTTAAGCGTGTGCATATCACTGTGTTCTTATCGGTCTTTGTCGATGCTATCTTTGCTTCGTATATGTGAGTGTCCATGTCGCTGTGTCATTGCAAAACCGAAACTAAAATAAACGTCTTTTTTCCGTGTTCGCTATTCCTGCCTCCCTTCTTTGTAGCGCCCCAGACCGCTCCCTTCACAGTTATCAGACGCATATAGCATAAGACACGTATAAAAGTTTTATTAAAAAGGTTTATTGAAAAATTCCTGATTTGTTCTAAACGTTGCACTCTCGCTGTGAAAATAAAATTCTTCTATTCAGTTTGCCCTTAATGAAGTTTATATTACAGCTATGTCTCATTTGTCAGTTTCACAAATGTAGACCTGGTTTGAATGCTTCTTTACTTTTGCATGTCATTGAACATTGTATTATTATTATTATTGTTGTTGTTGTTGTTGTTGTAAATTATGAAAAGTGAACAGAGCAACTGTTCTGACTATAAGCTGAAATTATGACATCAAACGTCGTCCTGGCATGTGTGGTGACTCTTACCTAAGAGGTTGATTATCCCTTCGTTGTAAGCTGCAAAAAGCCTGATTGAATCTTTGAAGAGGAGCATGAAGGCTGCATTGATAACTCCATTGGTGAGCTCATTGGCATTGACCTGGAAGACAAACGAGAACGTCTCAGCCACAAAGACCAGCTACAAATCAGTGACGTAGACGATCTAGCAGCATTAACGGCTTGGCCATCGTTCTTCACACAAAAGAGATGTCAAAGAGCAAATGTGCACTCTGAAAGGTGAAAGCATAACATGAAAGAAAATGAGAATGGAAGACATATTAAACGGTAACAGCTTCAGTCCCGAACGATTCAGACTTACGTTGAAGTCTAAAAGGGCGTCCATCTGGTTCTGGATGATAGGGATGGTTTTAAGCAGCTTCTCTGTGTTCATAGTTCTCATCACTCCATCAACACTGAAAAACAGGTCAAAAGGCAGAACCAAGGATCAGCCTTTTGGGAGTTGTGGGACACGGCCTGTTGCAGCAGGTTCATGTTACCGTGAGCCTATACTGTCTGTCTCTCCAGCAGGCAAGCAGACACTGCTGGAACTTCACCTGCAATATCTGCTCTTTGTTATGATTCCCAAGAAAAAGGTGATATGTTACTGCTGAGGTTTGACCTAGTAAAACAATTACTACGTAAGTCTAGGACTTCTGTAATGGTTCCAAAGCAAATGTTTATACACATTGAGATGAGCCTAACGACACAAGCATTGCCATATATTTATATCAGAATGAGAAATGACCAATAAAAAGCGAGTATCCTCAAATGTCTTACCCACGCTTTACTTTTGTAAAATCAAAAGCCACTTGTCGATATGACACTGCTTTTTCATTCAGATATCGGCTATATCTCCGAATGAATGTAGACATGTCATAGCCTGTAAAAAAAAACAGAGAGAAGAGCAATGTTAAACCAATACACGGACCCTGCTGAACCTGTCACCAACATTGTGCTTGCGCAAGTACATACTCCCAATATGTTATATCATCAGTATAGAACTGCTTACATGTTATGGTTGTAATAAAGTGAAAGAACATTTGAAAATCAATTTGTAATTATTTTACAAACTTATACTTTGATTTTAATCACTTTAACATGCTGTGTCCAAGATGTTTTTACTGTTAATCGCTACTTGCAAGCACACATGTACATGAATCCTGAACAGAATCAATCCCAATATGATAAAAACAAAATAACCAAGTAATAATATTTGGTTATTGGAGTAAAATCCAAAACACTGTCACTTCTGTTACCTAAGGGGATGTCTACGTCATTCCTGTGTGTTTATGTGCAAATCTGAGATGACACACTCTACCTTGAAGCCCACTCTTGTCCAGAAAGTTACTGAGGTTGAATAATGTATTCCTAGAGGCCAAATACTGAACAAAACGCTGAAACACAACACAGAACAGAAGGGAATTAGTTACTCCAGGTTCCCTAACACACTTACATGTCACTTTAAGTCGATATGTCTGAATGCTGAAGGACGTTGCTGGCCACACTCACCTCGTTGCCATAAACCATGAGGTGATGTGTTGTGATGAGGGATTTGAAGACAACCACCCAGCTGGTGTTGGTGGTTCTTTCAAACAGCGAGTCAGCCATCTGAGGAATGTTTACATTCATCTCATTGGTGCAGTGGATTAGATCTATAAAACAGACGGAACGGCACAGCAAACGATCACTAAGAGGTCAGTCACAGACGCAGTGACAAGAAGACGGTGCTCAAGAAAAATTGTATCTCTGTGATCACCATGTGGTACAGCAGAAGCTGTGATTATTCAGATATCACTAATGAAGAGACTGGTACATCAGTGTATATTGCAACTGAGAATAACTTCTCTCTGTAGAAATTCAGATATTATTCAAATTGTTTTGATCAAGAACAAAACTAATTTGTTTTAAATGAGATTTCATAATAAAATACAGGTATTGCTCAACAACATGAATATCACAGAATGCAGATAATGGAGAATGCAGGGGGCAGACTTTTACAGTGAAGTGCCAGATAAAAAAATAATATTCCAGTTGTGAAAAAAGACAATAATGTAAAATGAAGACAGACTTATGACAATTAATTACCGCATTAGTGTTTAGATAAATGATTACCATTTCGGCCTTTATTAAAATGAACATTTGGGCTGTGGGGTATATTAGTTGCCAATCTCTTTCTCTAGTATTCTCTCCAATATTTTTATATTCTGCGCTGTAAACACACATCAGACATTTCAGATGAGTGTCCTGATTATGCCATTCATATAGTCAAAAAAAGATACATATTTTTGGTCAGAATAATGCTTGCTAGTTTTCAGTCATGCCACAAGACTTCACCCGTGTGTTTTAACATATCACAATTGCAGTATGGATTAATACATATTATTACCGATCCTAATATGAGTTTTCGTTCACATCGTACAGCCCTAATTTCACAACATGCTTTTGCGGTAGACATCTACTGAACTCATTACTCAGTCTCCAAACAAAAAGCGACTAATCCTTGATTAAATGTGACAATTAATTTCATCCTTGGCCATTAGGTGAACATTAAAGGCAGGAATTAATGTATTCCATTAGCAGTACGTCCGCTACATCACAGTCAAGCGTTTCTGACAGTTTGTGGTCTTTTTTAAATAGGTTAAAGTTCAACAAAGGAATTTTCAAACACAAGCTGCTCACTTTAAGCGATCAGCAATCACGGCAAACTGCTAAGGGAGCACCGTTACCTGCTCAGGTGAACGGTCTAGGGCGTCTTTTGATCGGCTGCCAAAGACCAAACACCAAAACGCTGCCAACTTTAATTTATTTGAGCACTTCACTGCACAACTCTGACAAAACACCCATACCGGCTTGGTAACTACCAAAACATATCGAAACTTAGACCGCGTTACACAGCAAAAGCTTTTTTTTATGATTACAACGCCACAGGACTCCAGACATGAGTTGGCAGCCGAGTATCCTTGCACTAGCCCACCAGTAAGGATAGTCGGATGGAGAGGGTAAACAGTGAAAACATTAATTTGTCCAGTGACTCTGGGGTGACTACAATACAATACACCTGTGATGGAAGACGTTTGCAGGCATGTTTGTTACTACAGTGTGCAAAACATTGTACCCGTCACTCCTGTACACCTGTGGTAACGGAACAATGTCCACTGGTCATTAAAAGACATCTACTCATGCTTTCACGTGCACAGAAAGTAAGTATAGTTGTTGTTTTTTCTGGAACCTTTTGTTTGCAATGGGAAAACCGAGTCTTAAACGAGGCCGAAAACAGTTATATCACCCAAGAACATTTAAGTGATTTTCTAGATTGATATACTAGCTACACTACTCCGATAAGGTGCTAGACATTCAGAGACACTCTGAACCTTAGTTCTAATTAATATGGCAAAAATAGCCTAGATTTAAAACCAACCGAATCTGTCCCATATCGGCACCAGTTTAAATAATTATCACTGGAGTGACTTCCAGTAGGCAAAGTGTACACGGTAACCTAAGAAAAACCGGCATCAGTTACCTCCTGTAGCTGTCCTGGAGGAAACAAAGAGGATCATTTGAAACTCATGTAGCGTGGTTCGGTAACGGTCTCACATAAACTGGACTACAGTTACGATTAGTGCTCTGCTTGATAAGAAACCGATTTAATTCACTGCAGTTGCAAAATGAAATCCACAAGAGATTATTTTAACCACCCCCTCAAACATTTCTGTCTAATTCCATCCACAAAAATCCTGTCTATATGAATAGTTTGTATAATGACAACGCTCTACTAACCTATCTTTAAAAAGCATGCAAGCTAAAAATGTTACTGCAGACCGTATTACAATCAGCAATGGTTCACTAATAGCTTAGCATTACCCAGGCCTGCTCATTGTGAGATCCGTTAACGTCGCCATAACAATATAACAATACAACCACGAGCATCAGTGCATCTTTACTGCACCAAATGTCAGGCTGTCAGCACGAGTGATACTTACAATCCAGATGCTTCTTCTTTGGGCCCATAATTTCGTGAGTGGTTGCCTTGCATACCGTTTTAGACACCGCTGATCCAGTAACGCTGTGCTGAGCAGCAGTTATCCTGTCCGTAATGCTCTGTCCCGACATCGTCAGTTCGTTGAAGCGGCTACTGATAAATGGATTTTATCTGGGTGAAAAAATGACAATACTTATATATCGTCCTGTGTGATGAAACTCCGTGGTCGACCTCTTTGGCGTAAATTACGTGAGAGAATAAAACGAAATAGGCGAGCAGAGGAGACTAGTACGCCTGGGCAGAAATAGGCTCACTCTGTACAGCCCGACACGACGAATCCTGAACTGGTGTGAGTAAAATATCCCCTACCGAATCGTTACATTGTTAAAATCCATAAAAATGTATTTTTACAGGTTCACTCGCTGACTCATCTCTCATCTCTGTCTCGCCCCAAATCCCACCGTCTTTCCCCTCCTCTTATTTCGCCAACCCTGCGGGGTTTAAAGGGCCAAAGGCATTCAATGAAATGGCGGGCCTGCGCTGTTCCCTGAGAGGGGGCAGAATATAGGACACGCCGTTAAATGCTGATCCTGGGTCAGTCATTGTGACTACGATCCCCACCTTGAGCTGGGTGGAAGGAATCCATTAATGCACTTGCTCTATAGAGTGAAAAGGTTCGTGCAAAATATATTTATAAAAAATATGAATAAATAGTTCATATTAATGCACATTGCTTTCAACATATTCTAGAAATGAGGCTTCATCAATTGGGCTTCACTGATATTGTAAAACACTGTTTTTCTTTACACTTTGGATCTTTTTTATCAAAGAACTGGTCTTTTGCATTAAAGAAGTTACAGTAGACAGGTAACGCTGGGCTAAATAAACGCCCAAATGCAACAGTCCACTAGAGGTGCACATACTAAATGACATGTTTAGGTTATCAGGGGTTCAAAGTTGGTAGCAATATAATCAGATGCCTACTGTAGACACAGACACTGAAAGATCTGGGGATTCAAATTTTTCCTTGATTTACAAACAGATTCAACTCTTCAACAACTCCACAAGGGGGCGATGACACACCAACATGCCAATGACAAAAGTATGGTCACCTTTATTTATAAAGTACCTTAAAAGAAGTCATTAAAATTAAATAACAATATTATATAATATATATAAAGTACATGCTATATAATAATATAATAATTTAGAACCTAATATAATAATATTATTATATCTATTTAAAGCACAGAAGGTAAATAAAATTGGTGAGATTACACATAGACAAGCATAAATAAAAACAGTACAACAAAGCCAGAGTGATGTCATTGCACCCATGATGTCAGTGCACTGTTGGCTGTAGCCTTTAAGAGCTGTACTCTGTTCAGCAGTTTCCACAGCACATTTCTGTGCCTCACAAATACAGGTGAATAAAGGGGATTCTAATTCTGACTGCAATCTGCAATATTTAGTAATAGGTTACAATAGTACACCAGATTTTATTATTTGTTTATTTATTTTTTTTGCCAATTTGCACCATTTAACTTGCAATAAGTTAAGCAGAGTATATAAAATCTGTCCAAGCCATTTGCTGATGCACCAACAATACATACTCATAAAATTGCAACGAAGGATTTTTACCAAGTAATTTGACCATTGCATATAATCAGAAAGAAAAAAAGCAATTTCCCGCACTTGCAGCACAACTCCCAGTTGGTTAGCTGCTTTTAAAAGAGACTTGATGGGTCTGTTAATCAAATTCATTTGCACTGTCCAGTTCTGTTAATTTCATAATGCAGAATGACTGAAGACTAAATGTGTTTGCAGTCTATTGTGCAACCGGACTGATTATGCATTCACAAAGTATTCCATACTGGTTCTAGTTTCTCAGAAACAAAATGAAGGTGCTACAGGACTCCTAATGCAAGTATGATAACTAATGAGTTGTTACATCACATTGTTTCAAAGATGTTCAATTACAGTCCTCCTCGACAATCATTGTTCTGTTTTTTGAAGAATCTGTAGCGAAACTGTTTTAAATTACATTATAAAAGTTATGATAAAAGAGCCTAAGTGATTTTTTTTTTACTAAATGATTCTGTTTAATCATGAAAGACGACCTCGAGAATGGTCCCTTAGTGTTAGGAACAATAATACTAAACTAAGGATGAACCAATATATCATGCAACAATAGGTATTGGCCTATTGGCCTAAAAATAAAAAAAAATCTGGAAGAAAATAAAGGTAAAAATAAAAGTTCTAATCAGTGTGATAGAATTCCACTTTCACTTTCAAGTTTGTGTCCATAGGCTGATCCGACAGTGAGTAAAAAAATCGCAAGCAACATTAGAAGGAAGTGTTCAAACCAGAGACTGGCCTTTGTGCTTAGGAAACATATGCTGTAACGGTTCTGATATGTTATACTTGTGTAGCTTTCATTTTGTTTAATTTGCCTGGGTATGTTTGAGCATACAAGAAATGCATCACCACCACAACGCGTAAACTCTGCACACGAGTAAAGTACGTCTACTGGCCCGCTGGATTATCACGCAGGTGGCGTTGTGCCGGGTCATCACACAGGCGACATTACACCGGTTCATCGCACGCAGGTGGCATCACAACAGGCCATCACACAGTGCCACTGCGCTGGGTCATCACACACCGGCTGCCTTACAGCAGTTCATCACACGTGTGGCATTACACCAGGTAATACACACAGGTGGTGTTAGTAAGGGAGAACATGCCTTGTGGTTCAGGCTTGGAATGTAGCGTTTATATTAGCATGTAAATACTTGGAACACTTTTGGCTCAGATGCAGTTTGCTGTCATGTCCAATATCTCCAGGAGGTTCAGAGAAAGGGGCCCTTCAACCCCTTCCCAGACTCAGCCCCCTGCAGAGCGCAGGCATAATCATCTGATAACAGGAGCAGATTGGAGCGTAAGGAGATGAGTGGAAAATCGCCTGGGCTACTCATATTTCTACTCGTCTGTGAAAAGATTTGCTCAGGGTGCGCCAAATTGCTGCATTTCCCATGTTGAGTGGAACAGCTGGTATTGTTAAACAGTTCTGATAGTGACGCCCTGTCCTGCCGCTGGACGGAGTCTGCGGCATCTGCGGGACCCGTGATGCCAGGACTGGCATTCGCTTGCATGCTGCTGGGCATAGCACATGGGTCTCTGCTGACTCACCTGTTTCGGATGAGCTGGGTAAGAGACGCAGGCTCCACGCTACACTTTACACATTCTTCCTGGTCAATTGATGTTCTAGACAGTTCCAACCATCATGGTCAATGGGTCAAGTGTCGTCTTTATTTCCCTTCTTTCCAGGTGCTGAAATGGAGCTCATATGTATTCTTTTTCTTTTAATAAATGGGATGTCTTTGGCTGTTACACAGTTCAATGGCTATAATTGTGATCCTGCCTTTCACAGCAGATTTCCAGGTGAGATAATTATAAAAGTCAGCGCTGGTGTGTGACTATATTCAACACCTCAGCAGTGCATTTTCTCCTCCTGGACTACGTGCTCTTTCTGAAACATGTTATCTGCCGTTTTCTTCTCTCCCCCAAAGGTGACCGGGATATCAGCGTGTACTGCGGCGTGCAAACTATCACTCTGAAGATTAACTTCTGCCCCGTGCTCTACTCCGGATACGTGGACGGTGACCTGGCGCTGAATGGTCGCCACGCCGACGCCCAGTGCCGAGGATTCATCAACAACAACACATTTCCCACGGCGCTGCTTTTCAGTGTCAGTCTCAGCACGTTGGAGGCTTGTGGCAACACACTGGTGGTGAGACACACGGCCCTGCTGGATGCAGCACAACCTGGCCAAGCAAAAGGGCACAGGATAATGTGTCATCAGGGCTCTAGTCTAAATACAATGAATAGGTTTCCATCAGGTTCCATACGGTTCCATTCCAAGATCAAAGAATAGGGTTCAGCAGTATTGTGTGCCGTATACAAAAAACAAATATTTTTATTGGTTAAATGTGTTTTAATGTGTCATGAAATGATTCAGTTATTCTGCCTTTGCTGCCGTTTGAAGAGTGAAGGATGGCATGTCGAATGTCAGACACTGGTGGTGATACACATGGCACTGCAGGATGCAACACTGCAGTGAGCACAGCTTGGCAAAGCAAAAGGACAAGGATAGTGTGTCATCAGGGTTCTAGTGTTAATACGGTCAACAGGGTTCCATCAGATTCTATAGAGTTCTGGAGTAAATACAACGAATAGGGTTCCATTGGTTTGTTTTGCAGTTTTGTGTGCCCTGAACAAATATTTTATTGGTGACATTTGCTTTAATGTCTTATGAAATAATTTAGTTATTTTGCCTTTGTTAGTTTGACGTGAGAAGGATACATGAGTATCTACCCTTAAATAAGCAGATGATTGCTAGCCAAGACTGAACGGGATGTGTTCAAATAGCCCATGTTGCATGGTATCTGGGTGTTCTAAAAATGCATTTCTCCCCAGGTTTCTGCAGTTCAAGGCAACAACGCCTATGGGAATGTGTCCTTGGTCCAGATTGGGACAATATCAGGCTACATTGACACTCCTGACCCCCCAACAGTCATCAGCTACCTGCCTGGCCTCCTGTACAAGTTCAGCTGCAGTTACCCTCTGGAGTACCTGGTGAACAACTCCCAGCTGGCATCGTAAGTCTATCTCTCAGTAACACATTCTGAAAAGAGAGCATTTAACTTCAAACTCAAATTAGTCAAACACAGATATAGCAGTTTTTTTTAAGAGTGTGAAGTAGAAATTATTTGCTCAGTGTACATTTTTACGGGAAAAAAAGATAAAGCCATTCATTTGTTATTTTGGTAAAACATTTCAAGTACTAAGCCCACATTATTTATGGGAAAGTATATTACTTCTGTGTAATTATCTCGGGCCAAATCACCTGAATGCACTGATGTGCTGAGACTATGGTACAAATATTATGTGTTTTATGTTTTTCAAGGTCATCGGTTGCTATATCAGTCAAAGACAACAACGGCACCTTTGTGAGCACCTTGAGTTTGGTTCTTTACAATGTGAGTGCACTTACTTTGTGCTAAAAAAAGGTACCCTGCCTCTAGCGTACATAATAACAGTCTGTGTGGGTTGTTTTTTTGCTTCACAGATTACATTTACTGTAGTTGGTTAGACAGAAAAAAATATCAATGTCTCATTTGGTTATAAGTATGCATTACAGATATAATATAGTAGGTTTTTTGTTGAACCTAAAGGGTAATAGTTTTTCTGAACCTGAAATATATTTGAATGACAGGACTCCTCCTTCAGCCAGCAGCTGTCTGTTCCCATGGCTGGACTGGCTCTGAAGACTAGAGTATTCGCTGCAGTCAGGGCTACAAACCTGGACAGGAGGTACCACAGATTACGCATCTCCAGCTTTTAAGACGGGCTTTGCCATGGCCTGTAGTGATGAATGACCAGTAACAAGCTGTGGTTTCGACTTTCCATCAGAAAAGCTTCGTTAAGACTGGATCTAGACATTGTGTAGTAATGCAATTACCACGATTACCCTGTGTATGACAATGGTGGAGTGAGTAAGACAAGAGTGGAATACTAGGCTCTTTGTCATGTCAGCTATTTAGGCTCTCCCAGGACTGTTTTTCTTCTCCACATTAAAAAAGTTCTGATCGCCATCAGTAACACAAATGGTCCTTTTCCCATCCTAACAGGTGGAATGTCCTGATGGATTACTGCTACACCACTCCCTCTGGGAATCCCAACGATGAGATACGTTACGACCTTTTCTTTGGGTAATTTCACATTTTCTAACATGAGGTATAAAAATGGTCCACATTAACCAGCAGAGAGCTCATTACCTGTGTACTGGACCATTCACCATACAAATCTATCACAATGGCTTTTCACAGAACATTTATCTTTGTGTGTGTGTGTGTGTGTGTGTGTGAGAGAGAGAGAGAGAGAGAGAGAGATAGAGATAGATAGATAGATAGATAGAGAGAGAGAGAGAAAGAGAGAGAGAGTGCGTGCATGGACATGTAATATGAGATCACTCCTTAATTGATTAGGGCTTTTATTTTCATAGTTACATTTTGTTGAATTCCATGCAGATGTCATAAAGACCCGCAGACTACAGTTTTTGAAAATGGGAAGAGTCAGTTGGGACGTTTTGCGTTTGAGGTCTTTCGTTTTGTCAAGCACAAAAACCAGAAGATGTCCACGGTGTTCCTGCACTGCGTGACCAAGCTGTGTCGAGTGGATGACTGCATGATGCTGATGCCGGTAAAGACCTCACCTATCCATGAAAAAAAAAAAAACAGAAATCTACGTGTTGGCTGCATGCACTGACTAACGTTAAACCGAAGCGTCATAGTCAGGCTCTGGCCTCATTAACGCAACACTGCACGTGATGACATTGACCACAGATTAATCGAAACTAATAACCAGACAGGCACCATGCACTTCTCTGAGGCAGCTTCATATTGGAAGGAATGTTACAGGGATGAAAGCTGACCCAGTTCTGGCACTTCAGGAGAGAAGCACCAGATTTCTGATTATTGTAATCAAATACCATGTACACGGTGTTCTGATGTGAAGTGAAATGTTTTTTTTTCCCCACAGTGGAAAAATACTTGGAAAAAAGAAACTTGTTTGCTTTTTAGGGAATGGCAGAAATACAACAATGAGAAATGATCGTCTCAACGATCGTCTTACAGTGTAATACAACAACATTACTGTCCTGCAGATCTGCGGGAAGAGAAGAAAACGGGATGAAGTTCGCAGTCCTGTCCCTTCGCCTGGAGATGCTGTCATAAGTGCAGGACCTATTATCACCAGGGGTGGTAAGAGCCAACATATCTCACCCAGCCTTCTAGCCAGAATCCAGAGAGATCCCTAAAATTTACCACCTGACTATAACCAACCTGGATTTCTTTCTCTTGTTGCAGATGAAACTCCAACCAACAACTCACAGCTTGGTGAGGGCTTGCCTTATCTTTCCTGTGTAGGATTAAAAGACTTAAGGAAAAGTATTTTGTCCTAAGCTGAGAACCTGGAGTCTTCCACAGTGCTGCATGTAGTAGATATCCACACATTACTAATGCTGGATAATGCACAACTAAAAAATCTGTTGTCAGCTTCATTAATCGCTTCATCTCCTGCAGTACCTCCTTTCACTGGGTGCTCCCTGCTATGTACAAGGATTTGTTGTTCTTAGTTGTGGGAATATCAGCATTGCTCAGTGTACACTGTAGGTAATAGGACGATTAAGAATTGTACCTCTTCAGATACCACACTGTCTTTCTTTCTCTTTCTTCTTTCCTGCCACACTCCCTCTCTAAACTAAGTGTACTGGCATGACAATTTATAGTGTAGACACAGCATTGTCATTGTCACAGTCAAAGCACTGATAAAGTATCGTGATATCGATTACAATCAAATTTGCACTGCATTCAGTATCTACAATTATCAAAAAATATGATCATAGCTGATAATTTAAATTACAAGGAACTGAACAACAAATCTCCACCTCAACCCATATATTTTCTCTCTCCCTCTTTCTCATTCCTTCTTTCACTTCTTTCTTTGTCTCTCTCTCTCTCTCTCTCTCTCTCTCCCTCTCTCTCTCTCTCTCCCAGCTCCTGCAGGTGACCGCTCCCTTCAGCTGGACTCAGTGACCAGTGCGCTGGTGTCAGGACTGGTGCTGCTGGGACTCATCAGCCTGGGTTTCTTTCTCTTCTCTCTCAGGCTGCTCCGTAGGACCAGTTCCTCCACCCTGACCGCAGTCCGGAACCCCAGCCTCTCCACCCTGTCTGGAATCCGGAATCCCATCTTCAAATGACCACCCCCATTCTCTCCCCTTGACTCTTACACTGAACTCAAACCGCCCTTGGAACTAAAATTCGGTATTGCTTCAAGAGTCACCTCTCTGTCTAGAACTGAGGCTGTTGTATGTTAACCATTCTCTCTGTCTTTAAATTATCTTTCTTTTATATTGTTTTATATTTTAATTGTCACTCCAGCTCTACTATACTGCTGAGCTGTATGAGTTGTTTGAATACAAAAGGCATAATGAATCTAAACGTTTCCTTGTAATATCTCAGTTTGTTATACTGATATCTTTTCAGGGTCTCTGAATTGACATATATTGGGGGCATTGCTAGAGGTATTTCTTTGTATAATTAATTGGGTTTAAGAAACTACAGGTCTGATGCAAAATGTGTTTTAGGTACACATCATTGCCACTGTGAAATGCCATGTTACATGTTATTTTGTTAAATGTTGTTTTATTAAATGTTATGTGTTATTTTGCATGTCATCTGTGTGGACTTGTATATTATAACCATATCTCCTAAAAAAACATTACATTTAAATCTTTTTTGTTTCTTCAAATGATCTTCCAGTAAATTAACCTGATCTCCATAGTTTTTTAAGTCTAAACTTTCCATTTATTACAACCAATGATTGTTTTTCAATGGGTACGGATTTTTCTAGAACCCTGGAGATGCTGATGGAGTCAGAAAAGCCCAAGCACATCAGCTCAAGTGCTTGAAACCCACTGTATCACACAAGATCCTTTAAACCAGTGGCTTTGCTCCTGATAACTGCTCATTCCAGACGGCAGTATGAAAGTTCAGTGTTCAGCTCATTCCAAATCAACAAATGTTCAGAAAAAAATCATTGCTGTGTTATTATTATCAGAAATATTATTTGCATTAAAGTTGTTCAGAAAACAAAACGTTTTCCTCTGGTTCTTATTGCATGAACTGCATGTTGAACACGTGCATTTTCATTCTTAACTTCAGATTTCATAACCTTACAAGTATGTCTGGAATGGTTCCACTCTTTTGTGCGTTTTTTACAATGGCTTTACAAAAGCTGGACGAAACCCCTACAGCTCGATCCTGAACACAACCAGTATGGTTTCCCTCCCACGCAGGCCAGCTAACCAGCTTGTATTACAATCCAAGCACTGGAGTTTCACTTCACTTTCCAAATAAACAAGCCCATAATGAGGTTTCCCAGTCACTTGTTAGAGATCATTTTTTGGGATAATTGGGATGATTGGATGATTATTTTAATAGTCAAAAATAAAAAATGTTATTGTAGTTCAGTTCCAAGTACCCAGCTTTAAAACAAACCAAAAAGTCACTGTTTTAATGCAGTGTTCCATACAGTACTATCAACAGGTGTTTTGGTATGGTAAGTTGAAAATTAACACACTGCATTTATTTGCCTCTGGGTACTGGGTATGTCCACGGTAAAAAAAAAAAATTCTCAAAAGTAACCCAAGCGATGATATAAACTGACATTGACCTTGTTTTTGACCAATGCCAGAGAAGTGTCGTGAACAGAAAAAATACACACACACACACACACACATATATATATAATCAGACTGATGCCAGTCTTACCTAATACATCGGGCAGGATATCGCTAGAACTACAACACTGTGGGATTCTCTGATGTAACAGTTTTCTCCAATGTAGATAAGAAAGTCAAACAGATTAAATGACTTCCTTGAGCGTCTTTATCCTCCACGTTCGCTGGAGGTCACCTCTATCTCACTCTCGCTGAATGTGGGCCCTGCGCCAGGCGTTTCTTTATTTATAGAATTCGTTTTATTCCCCACTGTTTTGAATAAATAGATAAATACATATTTTAACAATGTATTGTTGTGACAGTTTGATAGTATATTCTTAACCACGGTTATCCTTCGTTTTGCTTATATTGGCAGCGTACACAGACATTGCAGTACCGTGTGAAGCTCGGTCTACAAGTTGGCCATCCAGAGTTATCCTGTTATTTACACAGGATATAACGAGATGACTTTGAATCAAACACGGGCATTACGGGAGGTCAAGGACAGCTGAACACCTCGGTGACTCCTCTGGTCTTAAAAACAGGTTTCCCGCTTAGACAAACGGACGCGCACGATTGCATCTTCGTGGTGAGTTGAGTGTTGACAAATATGTCCCTCACAGCTTGAATCAGCAGAGGGCGCTACTGTACTTTTCATCCCGAAGCCGTTTGTTTTTCATATTTAGGCCTGTATGTATACGTAGAGTTCAAGTACAACTAACAGAAAAGGGATATAGCATGTATAGAAACTGCAAAATACTTTCACAGAAATTGAGGTGCAGAAGAAAATCTAAGATCAAGTTTCATTGGCTTTGTTTCGAGGAAGAAATAGAGTATCTGTTTTATTTGTTCTTTTCCCATGATTGTTCTCGGACTACCGGCGCTCCGGGCACTGGGGTTTTATCGGGCTCGTATATTCAGACGGTCTACAACATCACTGAAGTGAACTAGTCCTTCGACCATACCACTTGGGCGACATATAACGCAGGGCTTTGTAGGGCGTTTATTAGAATTCCTGCATAATCTGCCGAATATTTACAGATTTAGTTAATATGCCTGAATGTAAGTGTACTTTGTTTATTTAACAATGATATTAATCATATTAGGCTTTAAGCTATTCATACTGGATTTCATATTAAACCACCTACAGTGTAGGAAAAGACACATAGTTAAATCCACAGACTAGATGTAGTGGCCCGTACCCTTATATTCTAATTAAAGCGCTCTACTGCCATCTGCAGATCGTCTACCTCCATTGCAGAGACGAACACAATGATTCATTCATCAGTAGGCTGAGCATGCAGCTCGTCAATGTAAGCGCCCTCAAAGGTTTTGAACGGCTGAATTTCAGTTTTTGATGATGGTCCTTTTCTGCTTTCTCTATAGGTACGACGTCCTGCTAGACACGTTTCACATCTTCCTCCCCATAACCATACAACTTTACCTTTTAAAAAGAGAAAGAAAAAAAAAGTGATGATTTAGTCTGAGGAATGAAATTTCAGTCTTGCAGGGCAGCTGTTGTGCTTTGAGCCTGTATTAATTCCAACCGTTAATATCTGTAAACTTCAGAAAGCAAGGGATTTCTGAACAGCTCAGGATTCAGTATATCAGAATTTGTTCTTCTGTGTGATCATCTTAAAAGGGGCTAATCTCTTTGCTGTGGCTATATGCAGTCCCGTGTGCACTCCAATGTGCACTCCATCATGCCCTCCAATGTGCACTCCAGTATGTACTCTAGTGTTCACTCCAATGTGCACTCCAGTGTGTACTCCAATGTGCACCCCAGTGTTTATTTTCTGTGCATTTGTGAGCTTTCCTTTTTATCCCAAGGTGCTTGAAAGACCAGCGCTCCACTATGATGGAGAACGGGCAGTCACAGCACGCCCACTTCAGCTCCCTAGCCTTCCGCTTGGCTGAGCAGCAGAAGCAGACTGTCTCCACCTACTACCTCCACCACATCACCAAGCTGTGGGAGCACAACTTCTGCAGCCAGTTCAGGGTACACTGACACACCACGCCCTCTGTCCTCTCTCCCCCTGTATCCCACTGTCTCTCCCCATTATACTCTCTCCCTCTCCCTCCCCCCTCTCTCTTCTCTTCTCCCTCTCTTCCTCACTCTCCTGGCCCTTTCTTCATCTATCCCTATCCTTCTCTCTCTCGTTCTCCCTCTCCCTTCTCCCTCTTTCCCTATCATCCTCTTTCCCCTTCTCCTTCTCTCTGTCTCTCCCTCTCAAGTTCTGGATATGCTGAGACTTTTGCCCTCAGATCCAAATCCACTCTAGTTTTCCTTCTGTTTCTCTACTCGTGATTAGCAGAAGTTTGCACTGTGTGCAACTGTTTGGCCTGTGTGTCATCATTCCTGGCTTCCAGGCAAAGTCAAAAAGGAAAAACATTCAGTATCTCAGCCCCTGAAGACACCCCCATGGTTTCACCAGCGCTTCTTAGTCAGACATTTTTTAGGTATTTCTGAAGGCACTAAGTCTTTGGCTTTAGTGTGTTGAATGAAACAGAGTTGATTTGTGTCTTTGAGTGTGTTTGAGTGTGTTTGAGTGTGTTTGTGCCTGTGGCTCTTCCTGCACACACTAGCAGTGGTGCAGCAGGAGGAGAGATGGTGTCACTGTTTAAGAAAAGGCATTTCTGCTTCCACATTCACCACCTGCACGGTCATTGTGATGCTGGCACAACACTGTGTCTCTCTTGTTTAATTCAGTTCAGTTCAATTCCATTCTGTTTTTATTTGCATTTTTTTTTCGACCACAGGCAAAACCGTTCTTCATGAATGTGCCTCGAGACTCTTGTTGCTAAACCTCCCTTAATTGGAAGGCAGGACACATGGAAGTAATGGATGCCAGCAGTGGTGATGTGATTCTTTTGTTCATTCTTCAGCCTTTACCTCCAGCGCAGGTATGATTGTTTTATTCACACAATTAATTTATTTCCTAGACAACTGAGTGCCCTTGAGCAGTCTGGGTGACAGTGGTGTGAGTGCCGTGATGTGTGTCCCCTGGTGTATGTGTGTAGTCGTGCAGGCTACTACGCACAGGAGCGGCCTTGTCTGAGATGCTATCATGGGAATTGCGCATCGCCATGGTTACCTTCATACCTTCATCCTGGTGAGCACAATCACGGCCATCACAGATGCATGCATTTTAGGGTGCTGTGCTATCCGGGGAGGGAGGGGTTGGGGGCATTTTGGGGGGCAGTGGGATGTCCCAGTGCTGTGGGATCTTCCATGGCTGCGGGATGTCTCGGTGCTGTGGGATGTCCCGATGCTGCGGGATCTTCCAGTGCTGAGGAAAGTGCCCATGCAGCAATATCTCCCACTGCTCCAGGAACTTCCATTGTATGGGATCTTCCAAGGCTGCAGGACATTCCAGTGCTGTGGGATCTTCCAGGGCTGCAGGATCTTCTAGTGCTGCCAGAACTTCCATGGTTGCGGGATGTCCAAGTGCTGCAGGATAACTGGACTTCACCCTGGAGTATTACCTTTGCATTAATTTCCCTTGTAACAGGTTGCATGTGGTGTGTAATGTGAATAATGTATTTTTATTACTTGGTGGAGTACAGCATTCAAACAGCCTCATTAATCATGCACAGGTCTATGTGAAGATAACAAGTAAGAGAAAATGAGGAATTATAACTAAGTAATACAAAAACAGTTGATTTCAGATGTGGTTCCTCAGTCAACTGGGTCCTTGAGAAAGGATGGGAAACGTTTGCTTCCTGGAAGAGATCTATTCCCTCTTGGGGCAAAAATATTTTAGAGGTTTTGTTAGTTTTAAATCCACCTAAATAATGCTGCATATAATTATTTTAAAATATCTTTTTCATCAAACCTAGAACCTCAATTCACTCAAGGGTTTCCATGTTTTATTTTTTGCATTTTTTTTTTGGTAATGT
Organism: Sternarchorhynchus goeldii; assembly: GCA_028565775.1. Classification (NCBI taxonomy): domain Eukaryota; kingdom Metazoa; phylum Chordata; class Actinopteri; order Gymnotiformes; family Apteronotidae; genus Sternarchorhynchus; species Sternarchorhynchus goeldii. The sequence continues at coordinate 14,808,793 of JAOXYF010000013.1, forward strand.
GTTTTGACAAGGCTTAATTCATCTTTTAACTAGCTATTCACATCAAACAGTGCAAGGGGCAGAGAGCTGTTAGAGTATGTGCATGCTAGCACCACATCAGACAGAGCAGCACAGAGATAGTGAACAGCAGAGTAGATGAGGTCTCGATAGTGATCAGCACAAGGGGCAAAGAGCTGTTCGAGTGTGTCTGTTTCCAGCTCTTGTAGTCATATGCATGGATTCAAACATGGGTCCCTGACTCCTGTCACACATGGCAGTGAATAGAGCATTTAACTAATGCACAGTTACTCAGTAAACATCCCTGTGGGTTTCTTTCTGAAGATGTGAGTCTGAAACAAACTCTTGATCATGAAAAGTCTTTTGATGCGATTCTGCTGAAACAGTAGCTAAATGATTCTGTGTGCAAATGCTGTTAAAAATGTAGACTTCCAATGTTCTCATTCAAATTTTATTTTCACTATGAATTATGAAATGAGTGGTATATATGCTTTTCACCATGATTTGATATGATTATAAAAAATGGGTGGTGTTGAGACAACTACCCTGGCAAACATGTTTGCATTCATTGTTATTATTAATGGTGGCAGGGTCACGAAAACTGAACATGCAGTAGAATGGATGACCTCACAGTAGAATGGATGACATCACTGAGCATTTAGCTATAGACTTGGGTCATCATTACTATGAAACTGACCAGTAGGAGGAGCCTTAACATTTCTCTTGAGATTTAGGTCATCACCAACCTGGCCTGGCCAGTTCTTAAAGGCTTATCTGAAGAAAGTAGTTTGCAGCGTGACAAAATGTAAGATCAGTTATTCATTCCAGGCTTTCTTAGTTCTTAATATGCATTATTTGGGTTTTTTTGTTTGTTTGTTTTGTTTTTGGACAAGACCTTTTCTCTTAGTGTTTTAAGAGAAATACGCTGCTTGCCATTATGTATTCAATCGTTATTTGTTGGTTTATTTAATTTATTGTTATGTAGGACATATTACATTTGTTAGCAGTGTAAGATTCAAAACAGTTACATTTGCTAAACGGTGTATGTGCATAAGAAACCAGGCAACCCAGTGCAGAGAACATGTGCAAACTGCTATCGACAGGATGAGTGATCACATCACTGTTAACAAGTACATAGATCTGAGGGGAATGTATGTTCCATTATCATAATGATCATCAGTGCTTATTAAAAATGTAGGCTGCGTTAATGAAGACTGAATAAATGCATGGCTGGGACGAGCAGCTAAGTAACTCATTAAATGCTGATGGAGCAGACAATTATGTAAGGTGAGTCTTTCTTTCACTTCACAGTACAACATATTATTAGTCGGTTAGCTTTTCTTTCCTTGATGATATGGTGTAGTATGTTATACAGACAGAACAGCCTGTTTACGACACAAAGAACTAAATTGAAAAGGGCTATTAAAAGCTTCCACAATCTCCTCTGATTAACGAGAGCCGTAAGACAGCAGTTGTTACAGCACCGTGAGGGCGGGGATTTATTGTAATTTAATGCATTTTTTGATTAGGGAATTTTATGGGAGGTTAAATAGTAATGCAGGGTTAAACTGGTTGATGAAGTGCATATATAGCAAGCAGTCCTGATGTCATTTTCTAGACAGATATCGAAATTACCAGTTAGGAAAGGAATGTAATGAAATATTGATGCCATGTCCAGCAGGAGAGAGCTCTGTCTGACATATTCAGCCCTGGGAGATCAAGATGAAAACATAAGCACTGTATGAAACATGTTGTATAATTAAATTTTACTCAGGACAGCTCCGTGGGTGCAACTCTACAGAGTTTTTCTGAAGCACCCTGGACATGGATCAGTGTGTGCATTTCTTCAATGAGGGAAACCATTGAGGTTATTATTGTAGGTCTGCCAAACACATCTATAGCTTAGAATCATGTTCTGTCTCCATGTGTTGTGTGGAGAGACAGGCCACCCTTCTCAGTGTTGTGGAGGTTGTCGGCCTGTTTCAGGGGCCTGGTATCAAGCCATTAACAGCTCACACTGTGGAACTTGACAGACCCTCTGCAGTCTGCTTATACCAGCCAAACAAAGCAGACAGCAATGTCAAACAGGTTCATGGGATTTCTGCCTTGCTGGTTCTATAGCCAAATTAATAAAAAAGACAAGTCTTCTCCCATGTGTCTTTCAAGCCATATACATATAACAGCAGGAGCATGAGGCCAGATGCTTTCTTTAAAATATTTCGATCATACACTCATTGTAGACAAGCCTATGTCAAGGGTCAACCTTCAACCCACAATGGACAGCTTTGTTTGGTGGAGCAGTGACCACTTCCTCCATCTAAATGTCAATAAAAGAAAGACATGATGGAAAGAACATCTCACAGCCCTGAAGCAATAAACCATCAAGAGTCCCACACTAAAAGGAACAGACAGCTGCAACTCTGGTCTGGCCAAATAACTGAATGATTTCAATGAAATAGGCCCAATTGGAACTAATTTACAGGAACTTGTATAAACTGCTATTTTTTTCCACCAATACTGACACCAATTTTGGGCAAAAACCTTAGAACTAATTTGCAAAGTAGGTTTTGTGTATTATGCAAATGAAAAAAAAACATTATGGTGGAAATGAACAGGCAGAGCCTCAAGAAATTCAGCAGAAGCCAAAAAAAAGAGAGAAAATTTGGAGTTTATGACTTACTGTACAAAAGTTATTAAACAAAGATTTTATCACTATACGCTAGTGCCCCTTTCAGATCAATGCTGATACCTGTACTTAGTCTTGGATTTTCACACATATTACACTCTTCTGCAAAATTTACGGCCTATGCATTTTACATTGCTATATTGTTGATGTGTGATTTGAAAGTGTAATTGAGGTCAGGTGTTCCAATCAGTTCAGAAGCGTGCCTCCTAGTCATAAAAAAAGCTGGGAGCTTTTGTTATATGCACTTCACAGGCAAATTATGTTGCTATATTCACAACATGCTTCAATACAGTCTGATTAAAAAAAGATTTAAATAAAGCATTTGAAGCTTGTGGAAGGAAATACAAAAGGATTCTAAAGACTCAGGTCTCCAACAGTCTACAGGTTTTTGGAAAATATATACAAATATACATTATATTTTTCAGCTCCTCAAGGGCTTGCAGTCACTGAGAGACTGTATGAGAAACTGCAGTTGAAATGAGAAACTGTTAAAGCAGCATGCAGGACATCTGTCTGAGATCCAAATCTCAGGAGGTTGAGGATCCAAATCTCAGGAGGTCGAGAATCTACACCTCAGGAGGTTGAGGATCTAAATCACAGGAGGTTGAGGATCTACATCTCAGGAGGTTGAGGAACTAAATCACAGGAGGTTGAGGATCTACATCCCTAGAGGTTGAGGATCTACATCTCATGATGCTGAGGCAGACAGCATTAGAGTAATCCAAAACTAACAACAGAGTCCTGATATCAGTCCTATTAAAACAATTAGATCTGAAGCTAAGCTACACAAGGATGACTTTACAAAACAGCATCGCACACAATTACTTTATTTTGCTAAGTGTGCTACACATATGAGGAATGTGGCTAGAAATGGTGCCTGGCTGAATGTGGCTAGACATATAACATTAAGAAGAATAAAACAAAGAATAAAAAAATATATAATAACATAGCAGAGTAGATATACTGAAAGTAGATCAATGGTCCAGTGCAAAATGTGTAAATAAAGTCTTATTTGTAGAAACTCTTATTTACAGACCAGCAGAGGTTTGTAATGGCCTTTCTTGTTCAACAACTGTCATAACTACATGATTACATACAGGTACATACAGGTGAGGGCGACTGGCCTGTAGTCCTATTATATTTGTCTTTTGGGGAGTATAAATGATGGGGAAGTTGTAACACGTGAGAGTGTTTCTATATTATATGTATATATAGTGACACAACAAATGTCTGCTAATGTAATGGAGTTTAAAACACTCTGGAAATCTTAAATGACAAAAATTCAGCTAATGGCAAGGAAACAAACATTTGACAACACAAACAAATGAGCCCTCTCTGAAGCAACAGGAGTGACCGGGCATTACAGCGTCGTTTGTACAGAAGGGAATGAGGATAAATGCTTAGACGTATGGGAACGCAGTTTTCTTTCTGCCAGTTCCATATTGACTCACCCACTCTACTGATCTGCTGATTTCTGCCTTTCTTTACATTACATATTCTTTTTCATCTCGAGCGCCTGAGTGGTTGGTTTTTTAAAGAGAAATATATTTCTTTCAAGTGGATGTTCAACTGCAGCTTTTATCAATGGCAAATGAAACTTTACACCATACAAATGAACTATTGTGAGACCACATGGTGTTTTATAGTAGAGTATGTCTTGTTTGTAATCCTTCAAAGAGTGTGTGCCAAGCTTTTGGATGTTTACTGCCCTCTTACAGATGATGGATAAAAACAATGAATTAGAGATAGCTCAGGGAGACCTCCTCCATTCCTATCAATAATTCACTGCATGTGCTTCAGTTCATTTTAGATTAGGGCAAGTACGTCATTGTGGTAACTGCTGTAATGTAACCTCCATCTGACAAATACTTTGGAAGAAATTTGGGTGTGTGGGTGAGCCTTTCTTTGAATAGTCTCTCTATGTGACTGTGTCTCTACGTGACTGTGTCTCAGTGAATGTGTCTCAGTGAACGTGTCTCTACGTTACTGTGTCTCAGTGAATGTGTCTCTACGTGACTTGTCTCAGTGAATGTGTCTCTGTATGACTGTGCCTCTGTGACTGTGTCTCGGTGTAACTGTGTGTAGATGGCACTGATACATCCACAGAACGCCAGATCACTGGATCATCCATTTCACCTTGATGAAACAACTCTGTATTTGCAGTAAGTGCGGCATCAATCAGGAGCCAGTTCAGGTGAGCCATGCCTGGCCTCTTCGACCTGCTAATGAACAGCAGAGGGTGTGGGTGGAGCCTATGCCGTCCCAAAGCTGTGGGACCAACCTGGCCTCAGTCGTGGTCCCGGCTAACACCCCCCCCCCTCTCGCTGCCCGGGGAGCTGACTGCCATTCATAATTCATAACAGGCAGCAGACGTCACACACACACTGTGTGGACCGACTCCTTCCTGCGAGAGGAAAGGCCGTGTTGCATTACACACAGGCTGCACTGCGTTTTGCACAGGGGTCGGAGCAAAAGGGCTTGATCTCTGTGAGGACGGGCAAGAATGCGACGAAAGAGAAAGCAAGTGAATCATTGACTCAAAACACATGTGCGACCAGGTATGCAGAATAAAGAGGAAGTGGATATTGCCCGATAAAGGGCAAGAGGAATTAATCAAGGAATTGGGCAAAGCAGCATTTCAAGCACAGAGAAGATGCTGACTGCAAGGTTAAATAACATTTGAACTATAGGAAAGAAAAAAAAATTCAGTTGATGGGTTTGACTGATCCCCATGCAGAAAAATCCAATATTTTTGTAGGCAAATTAATCTTTTTGTTGTTAGATCAGTAACCGTGCACCAGTACACCACAACTAATTGGATATACTACTCTTGGGCAGCTTCTCAGTGAATGTTAGAGAGCCTTTCCCATTCTGCAGTTGTCAGAAGGATCACGCTGTCTGCAGCAGACCACTGTTTGATTTAAGATTTAGGCAATAGCCTCTGGACATCTGGAGATATTTGAGCCTTTCTGGAATGTTATGTCCTTCATTCTTCTGTTTTAGCTCCCTCCCTCCGTAACTTGTTTGTGTTCAACAAAGCAAGCTATTTAAACATTTATAAACATCTAACGTATCATGGGTTTAAGTTGACTTGGTGGTTGCTAGAAATATAAGTTAGACAGAAATGATTAATGTTCATAACTATTTATATTGTCTACTTTTGAAGACGTTAGACCAGAAACAGTTGCAGTTAAGTAGTAGATGACAACGATTTGTTGACATCAAGAATATGAAATATTCAAAAGACCACTACTGACAGTGATCTGTGGTTGTAATGGATCATAAGAAGAATTCACCCATAGCAGATGCAGTCATAGGTAAGGTGAAGCAAAGGAGAGAGAGAGAGAGAGAGAGAGAGAGTTTAGACAAAGACACAAAGGAGTAGTGGTGGTGGGGGTTGCTGATGAAGGTGGGTGTGCTCTTTGGATGAGAACTTGTTTGGTTTTTGCCATGTAGGGAGGCTGGGCACTGACCTCTGCTTGGAATGTGACCGTCGCTGGAAGGGCAAAGCACAGTTTTGTCTCCCAGAAAATGCCAGGGGCTGTATGAAATATGTGAAAGGCAGGATCTCAGAGTTCCATGGTATTACACCAGAGCTTTCAATGCATTCACATTCATTACCACACTACCGAATGTTTCACCGACATTCTCGGTTGTTCCAAATGTCGGAATACAAAATTCTAAAAATTTTCATTAGAATATGAATTTTTTTGGTTAAAAATTAATTAAATAAATAAATAATTTTGCATCTTAAAAGTAGACAAGAGAACGTGTCTAAATAGCATTAAGTATGACCTTGTGGTTTATGCTAGAAGTACGAATAGCAGACTGTTTTATGGCATACACTAGCGCGATTTTCTGCTTCCCCTTACTGTGATTAATTTGCATGAACTGAATAAGATGCTTCATAATAGCTTAAAAAACAAGATTGCTTGATGAGGAAATCATCGCTGCTTTTCGAACACTTTGCAAATCAGGATATTTATTTAGCTGATGGGTTCCATTTAAGTAAGAACACATTTCACACTTTTTTTTCTAATATAAACATTATATTCACCTTGTTTGCATGCTATGTTAAAATGCACTGCATACCAAATGTTGATTTATACCTTTTAAAATGATCTCGTATCTTAGTCAAATAATTTTAGACATGCAAGTTTGTTTAATGTTTATGTTAGCTAGGTAGACTGCTCTTGCTACACTTTGGTTCCACTTAAAATTGGATGCCAATGTCTCAGGGTGCTAAGCTTGTGCTACCTTCTGGCTTCTGGCCTTTTAGTTAGGCTGTAATAGTTAAGAGCCAGAGTTGCTGCCACACTCC
>JAOXYF010000013.1:14822349-14850601 GCA_028565775.1 Sternarchorhynchus goeldii
ACAGCACACGTCACACCTGGTGCTACTCGTTCTGCCAGTGGGGTCATCCTGATTCGCTAGATCTGCATGTTTGTTCTCTGAAAAATGCCTGAGTGTCCTCAGTGTTACCTTTTAGCCAATATGCACGCCAAGAAACGATCATTTGCACCATACTGCAGGTGAACTTGATTTATATCGCCATGGGCCACCATATTTTTTCCTCAGTCAGTTTGGGTGCTTTTTTCTCTTTACCCTTGTGTATTTTTTAGTTATTTATTTATTTTTTGAAGGGGGGGGCGTCTTCAGTCGATGCTCTCACTCTTTCATCGCCGTGAGACAAATGTGCGAAGTTCCTCCTGGGCTGCGCAGTGTAACATTTGTAAAGCATTATTGCTGTTCTAGCTGGTTGCGATACACATCCTGCTGAAGGAAGCAATATGCAAATGAACTCACTAACAAATGACAGATTTTTTGTTTCGTGTGTGTGTGTGCGAGTGTATGTGTGTGTGTGTGTGTGTGTAAGCTGTAAGTATCCTGACATTCCACAGGAGTTGTTTTGGTAGGTTGCATTTTTCACATGATTCAACAAATGTATTTGTGGCTAAAATAGCTGAGGCTGCTCTTTAATCACATCAAGGATTCACCAGTGTGTTTAACATAATATAATCATAAAGTCACAATGGCCACATAATTATAATATCAGTGCCCATCCTGTATGCAGTTCAGATCTTGATTCTGTTTGTTAACACACAGATACTGATTTAACTTATTTTTGACATCAGGAAAAACAGTACTTGCGATGTGTTCAAAATAAAAACATATCTCTGTGTCTTACGCATACGTTTATTCTCGAAAGGTCTTTGTTACATTATGAAAATTGTACAAGTTTTTCAGGTGTGATTTATTCAGGTTTGGTTTGTGAGGTACAGAATGGTTTTGTCCTCCTTGGCTGTAAGCAGGAAATTTTTGAGCAGGAACAGTGGTGGATTGTTTTTTGGGGTTTTTTTTTTTTTTTTTTTTTTTTACACAAAGCTGCATCACTTTGAAGGCAAAAGGGTTACGACTCAGAGAACTCAAAATGTTTTTCTGAGTAGCTGTGAACTCTTGTTTTTTTCCATTTTGTTCTCCTCAGGTCTTCAACCTCCCCACCCCCCACACACACACCTCCCACCCGCTAGCTCTGTTTCTTCCAGCAGAACCACCTAAGAACCACTTCATCTGTTATCAGGCAAACAAGAGAACAATTGTTTTGTGTTGAAACAGGAGGAGAAACTTTGCTTTTTACGAGCGGGAAAAGGACAGTGCTGGGTTCCTAGCTGTGGCCCTCTCTTCATGCACGAATGCCTTCCATTGAAATGCATGACCATAGCTTTAGCTTTTTGGAACCTCCTGGAGCTCCGCCCGGGGGGGGTGGGACAATGCCTTGGGTTGCTCCTCCCCCTTTTTTAATGCAGCGTCCTCAAAATCTTGCATGGACCCCCACCATCTACACTGTCACACCCTTTTTTTCCCCTTCAGCAATGCATGTACCATCACGATGTCTCCCGGGGAGTCGTCCCACGCTGTAAATAAGCACTGCGGCATACAGGCCTCCCTCCTGCTGTGAGGGGGCTATCAGCTCTGTCTTTTTCTTTCACACCTCTGCTCATGTCCCTGAAAGAAGGACACCGGGTCTCATATGAATAAGAACTGTAACTCATACAGCTGCATTCTGCATTTGTTATAAAAGCTCTGAAATACCTGAAATATTCAATGAGAAACATTTGCATTTTGTTGAGAAACAGGGTGGCTGGAATACATATGTATTTTTGTCCTTTTGAGTCTGTAGTTATGTGGTGGCCTCCCCCAAGCACCTGCTTGTGGAGAACACTAACAACAAATGGCTTTACTTCAGTGTTAACTTCACAGGCACCAGCTGAGGGTAAACAAAAGTGCCATATATCTTACTGAATCCTGGTTTGTGTGTGTCAATATCCAGGAGAGAAACCAGCAGTTACAGTGAAAATTAAGTTTGTTTTAATTATTTTCAGAATGCTAGAATTTTTAAGGAAGGTCTTTATATAATTCCTAGTTTTGGTTGGATATTTAATTATAGTTAGAATGAAATATTTTAAAATCAGTGTAAAATCAAAATCAATGTAATCAAATATCTTAAAATCAGTGTAAAATTCTGTTAGAATTTAAACTAGTCCCCGAGTGATTAGATTACAGCTTTTATGCACAGCTAGTGTGTCATGTCCTAGTATATTTCTATCCAAGGTCTTTTGAATTCGCATTGTGAACGGGTTGATGATGCACTGGTTGAACCATATGAAGGAAGCAGGTAAATATTTGTCTTTGTGCTGAGTGCAGTTATGTACTTCACCTTCAGACCTATTATTTCCCAGATGCAACTGCTGAAAAGATTGTAGAAGTTTTGAAGCAGCAGAAATATGAATACGTATAACTCATTTTATCACTGCAATTCAGATGGATTACAGTGACCTTTCCTTTGAGCTGAGGCCAAAAACAACTGTCACAGGCCAGGCTCTGTGCTCTGCGAGTGTTTTGTGCGCAGCGAGGAACTTATGAATAGGCACTGGTTCCTTTTGTGAATGCCCTGAACAGGTCAGTGCCGTGCTGTTGGTGTGTTCATCTGTCTTTTCCTCAGTGGCACAGACCGAGCTTTTGTGCTCCAACCCACGCAACAACGTCTTCTCCCAATGCATGATTTCCTTAAGCACACTTGATGCTCTAGTCAAATTGGAAGGATTGTTATCAATTTTTCCCATCTGCCAAGTGCAATCTAATGAGAAATGGAGACCACACCCTAAGCTTGCTAGCTCTTTTGTCTGATGGGAAATAAGGGTAAAATTACAGAAGAATATTTTTTTTTCTGCTATTCTAATGTGTCATCACATTATGGCAGAATGAACCCAAACTACACTAAAAAGGATCCCAATTCTACACAGTTAAATTTATAGACTTACATCATAATGTGACCAAAAAGCAGTCTGTAACATGTGTTATAAAAACTGAAATTCAAATGTAATTTTTTTTTACTAGTCAGGCTGGTTCCCATTCAGATAGTTTGAAAAAAACTGTTCTTTAATTTCAACCAGGCAAATGTTCAACTGTCTTGTCACACCCCCCCTCCTCCCCCTTCACTTCCATGGAAGCTCAGCTCTGATCGCAATAGCAGCACCTCAGGCGTTGTAACTGTTGTAAACAGCCCAGCTTGCCATACTCTCACGACCTGGTGAGCAGCCACGATGCCCTGGGTGGCAGAGGGGGCTTCCAGCAGACGTGCGCTGTGTGTTTGCTTTTACCTCCCACGATCTTCATCTTCCTCTGCTGTAACGTGAGATTTCGGCGTTGGCGCTGCACACCTCTATGGAGCACGCACACGCAGGCCGCGTCTCTGGTGGGGGAGGCGCTAATCTGAAGTGCGGCTCTTTTGTGATTGGCCAGGAAAAGGGACGACCGAGTGCAGGTGGCGCGAGCTTTTATTTGGAGATGCTTTGATGTTCCCATTGCTTGGAGCTTGCAAGCCGGAACAGGCTGGCTGCTGTGGTTTTGTGGCGGGCACACCTGTTCCAGGTGTAGCTCTTTAGCTCGTACTCAATGCCTCTCTCCTTTCTGTTGTCCATTTGCTTCTAAGAAGGGCTGAAGACCATTGGATTTGGAATGGTTATTCCTCGCTTACATTTCATTTAGAAGAGCCAAAGGGTTTAGTTGTAAAAAGTTATTCATTTACAGTATTATAAACTAGGCCACTTTAACGCTGACAGTGCCACTACTGCATCTCCTCCTACATGCCGTATAGTGAAGAGAGCTTAATGAGCTGTTTAATCTTCAAACTGAGTCTCTCTTTAATCTTCAAACTGAATCTCTCGGAGATCTTAATTTAAGCGAGTGCTTGAGAAGAGCCGGAAGAATCTGTCCCACCCACCTGCTGTGCATTAACGTTATAGATGTTTGTTTCCTTTTTTTTTTCTTCTTCTCATTTGTTCAGTCCTGCATGCAAAGACTACCAGCCAGGGTAGAACAAGGTGCCACAGACAGTTTAAGACCTGTGTGAACCCTCTAACTGGCTTAGACCTGGACAAGTCCCAAACTAAGCAGAAAGGTGACATTTTTCTCCACTCGAATAATTGTGCCAACATAGCTTGCAAGCAGAAGCTGGCCAAGTCTTAATGCAGGAGCCGTTACAAACAGGAACAGACTAATGTTTTGGGGGAAAAAAGTTTATTTTCCATGCTGTGCTGGAGGTATTCTTTCTCCAGTCAGCTAGCAGAGGTTTCTCCGAGATTAATATTTACACAGCTTTTGTTTGCGCATCTAACAGCGGATCGGTCTGTCACACCACTGCTCTCCCCAGTGTTCCCATGAAAGGGGCCTGTTTGCAAGGCTGATCCAGGGGACAGGGCTTCTCGAACTCCCCAAGTGAGGGAGCCCACCTTTGTGTTTTGGCAGCAGCTCCAACCAGCAGCCCCTTCCACACAACCCCCCACGTGGCCTCCACTTCCTGGAGTCCAGCACCGATGAGCGGGGCATGCCAGAGAACATGCGAAGCTTCCGGAAGTCTCACACACTCAGCCTGCAGGCATCCAGAGCAGCGATAAAAGAACAACCATGACTTCTGCCAACACAAAACAACAAAAAAAAGGAAATCCAGACACCTGGATATGTGAGGGAGTGGACACATGGTGTGTGAGGGAGTGGACACATGGTGTGTAAGGGAGTGGACACATGGTGTGTGAGGGAGTGGACATGGGTAAAGCTATATTGTCAGTAGAGAGACTTTTTTGGATTGGCATGTTCTGTACACACCTAGTTCTTGATGGCTGTAACATAACTTGAGATTTCAAACCAAAGCTATCTGGGCATTCAGCAGATATTGCTCAAGATGTAGGCGTTGTACAGGGACATGTTTGTTCACATTTTGTTTAGGATGACTTGCTACTAGTGATTAAATTAAAAATACTAGATTGGGTAAGGAGAACATTATAAGATAATGCAGATTGAAGTTATTATGTGGCTTCAGTGATGAAAATGCTTACAAAGCTACCAGAGCAGTATGATACATAACTGTCAGAATGAGGTAATCTGGACTCTTCCCACAGAAAGTGGAATGCAGACTCGGTCATAACCTGAAGATTGTAAATTGTGGTACAGGTTAATGGACTCTGGTGGAAACTTCTTGACTGTATTTTGTTAATGGTTCTCTCTATCTGGTTTAATGGCTGCTCATTAAAGGGAGCTGCTGGTTGATCTGTTGGGTCGGGCATGAGGTTCATCATGACAGGCCTGTCATATCCCAGCATCCTCTACGGCCCCTGGGGGCCTCCTCCCATCAAATCCATAATTTAGAACTTAATGGACGTGATTCCGGAGTGCACTCACCCTTCAGCCCGCTTACTGACTTTGGTTTTCAAAGGAGTGGTCTGTCAAGGATATCTGATGACTTTAATTTACAGCGTTTTTAAGGTACTTTAATGGCGCTTGCCGTGTTGGGTTGAGCAGAGGAGGACATTTGGGGGAGTAATGGGGGCTCCAAATCAATTCCTTTGCTGTGTGTCATCTCCTTAAAATGGTGGCATGCTGTAATGAATTTGACCTCTCTTTATTATAGTCACACACTCAACCAGCTATGCTGCAGCGCTCTGGCTAATGGGTAGGGAACATCCGGAAACTTCCTAAAAGCAGTTCTTTCCTCTGAATGGCAGTCTATTACAGCTTAGCAGAACCCTTAATGGTAAAATGATTTTTTAATGTATTTATTAATCAATATCCAAATAACTAATTATTGCTTTAAATGTTTAATTAGTCAAAATGGAAATTTTAGTCTTTATGAGATCATCTATCATTTCAATAAATCACTAAAGCGATAAAACATAGCATGGGGTATTAAGATGGCGATGTGAAAAAATGGAGAGGACATAAGGGATATTGAGATATCCCTACATAATGAGATATGCCTACATAATTAAATATTCCTACATATTCCAGATGAGCTCTGCCACGTCTAATGCCTCACTGAAGTCAGGCAATATGAGACAATAGCACAGGTTAAGGATTGTAATATCTGATACTGTGTTTGGACATCTGAGTCATTGTTTGTAATCAGGGGACAGGATGGGGGGCGAACACACTGGGGACACAAAGCATATGTTTCCAGATGAGGTATAAAAACAGTTGGTGTTGGGGGGGGGTGTTTACTTCACCTGGTGGTGACCTCTGAGGAGGCAGTGCGACACAGCCCCTTCTTTTCTTTGCGTGTGTTCATCTGGTGTTTACTCTCTTCTCTAATGTAGGTGCCACCGAGTGCTGTGTTTGTTGAGTGAGATTAGATGGAGAGGAGGTCTTTTAGGTCATCACTGCCCATGGCATCCAGGCAGAAAGACTATGACAAACACATGTAGGTAATAGATGGCTGTTGCTTAGCAATTCCACTCAGATGGGTTCCCTTTTACCAATCTTAGACTAGCATCTGAGTAATTCAAACAAACTGTGGGTACTTTTACCAGAAAAAAAGAGAAGAGAAAGTTGGATCAGTAGCTTCCCAAAAAAATCACATTTAAAATTTCATCAGAAAATAAGATAGAATAACTTCACTTTTATGACATTTTCATAAGTCATGAGATTAGTTTCTAAGTTTATTAAGTGGCGAGTGGTAGATTCATTTTATGTTTGTGTGATTTTCTATAATGTGGGATATATTGAGCTAAATTAATAACTCAGTTTGCTGATTCTTTTTTAACCACCTCCAACTGGCTTTGTAGAGATTTTGAATAAGGTCACATGTGAAGAAAACACAGCAGACTGAACTAATAAAGCATAAATGAGAACCACAAGGACTCATTGCTGCCGGTTATAGTGCAGTGATCAGAGAAATGCTTCTGTGTAAACTAAGGCCTGTTCCGCAAACAAGTCTGTACAGGTGCAGATCATCCAGCAGGAAACCTCTTATGGCAGAAATGACAAAGTTGCAGTTGTGTGAACATCTGTGTTCACACACCTACATTAGTGTTCACACAACCATCTCAGTGTTCACACAGCCTTCTCAGTCTTCACACAATTATCTTGAATTAAGAAGTTCAGTCATTCCATGCTTTTGGTTTAAAATGCACTTTTTGAAAAGCCTACCAACACACATAAACTAGTTTCACAATGATCTAGTCCACAAACAATAGTGGATTCAAACTATGGGGTAACTGATCCAGATCAGCAACTGAACTTGTGCCCTTAAAGTACTAGTACTAGTACCTGAAAGAAATCACTTATTCATGCTCTTGGAGATGTCATGGGTGACTTTTTACCCGAAAAAGATCAAACAAGAAGCTTAGTGTTTATGATTTACCATATAACTTCATTCTATGTCTGTGTGAAATGAAGGATATCAACATCTTGAATAAAATCCGTTGTGGACTTTCGCAGATATCCATCCACCTGTGACAAAAGGGGATGGAGAGGTGTTCATGTTTGGGTCTGTCACTGCAGATAAGTGAAGATTCAGTGACAGGAAAAACCAGAATAACAAGATTGTTAAATGTGCGTTTATATTACCATTGTTCTTAACACAATGGGTTAAAACGTTGTTTTGGTAGAATGGAGTAAAAAATTACATTTAAAAATCTAGCCTAAAGCATTTTAAACCTATTATTGTGAGGATTAATAATAATCTACCACAATTACATGTTGATACAGCATGTCCTCACTGCCTTGAAATTGTTTATCTCTCTTGAATGAAACACATGTTTCATTGTATGTTTTCATATGCATGTTTCATGTATGTGTATAGAGATGTGCATAAACTGTGCAAATATTTGATATAATATAATCCATTTAACTGGGCTGGGCTACGTACACAAAATATATGGACCTGAACATTTCAGGAAATTCTGTAAATATTTACATATTCATGTTATTTATATATCGATAGCTCATACATTTCCATTTGCTGAATGTGCATTAATGGTATCATGTAATTTGTACTAATAAGAACCAAAAGACTTGCTTAGGTATGTCAGGGTATTCAGGTTTCTGGGTCTGAATCAGAAAATCACATTTAAGCTGTGTGACCACTACGATAATGTGAAATTCTACGATAGTCTTTACACAGACATGTGTGATATTTCTGTGTCTGAGGTGGCAGTGCAGGGCATTCACTCTCCTTCAGCACGGTACCATTCAAGCAGACTACTCATACACCCCATGGTCTTTGGAAGTTATTTGCTGTTTTATCTTTGTGGACATTTCGCTGTACGGCAGCCAATTTTAGAACTTAATAACACAGGGCTTATATCTTCATCTCTGGAATGGCATTGAGAGTGGGAGAGAAAGAACGTCTGATTTCCCCAGCGAGCTTGTTGGAGAGCTTTGTGTGTGGAGAAAGACGGTTGTTTTTTCATAGCTGTGTTTTTTTCATGCTTAGCATTCAGCTTGCCTCCATAAATCCTGACCAAACTTTGGATATGTGATCATTTATATGTCATACCTGCCTTTACAAAGAATAGATGTATTCAGTCATAAAAAAATCTCATGTTCTAGGGGAAGAGAAACTGAGCTGGATGCTTATTGCGCAACTGTGTCTGCATCTAAGCTTCATTTGAATATTCAAATTCTTCTGACTGCTTTGCTTGACAACCAGACGCGGTCGTTTAGCATGATCCAACAGCATTCAAATTTTACGGAGGAATTAATTAAAGCCTTGTGCTTGTCTGCCATCTGAAAGCTTTCTTATCTTATAATTATACCTATATACTTCTATTATAAAGTCTTTACAGATATGTGTTTACTTTAGCACTGATAGCTAGGGTGTCTTATAATCCTTATACTTTATACAGCCCCAAGTGTCTTAGTGGTTTTCATTGTTCTTAACTAGTTGTTCTTTTTTACTTATTCCAGTGCGTGGACTTAAAACCATAGTTGGGCAGTATGGTGAAGTCATCGAGGTCCCTTGCAACAAAGGAGATGCCAAGCCCGAAGAGATCTTCATAACTAAATGGAAATATGTAAGTTCAGCACTGAGTAGTACTCTGTCTTCCTAATGAAACCGCCAAGACGATTTTGGGTCTGTTATTTTAATAATATATATTATGTAATAATAATATAATATTATATAATGTGCTGATGGTACAGATCCTGCAAATGTATTTTACATTATGTGCTGTCCATGTTCAAATGTTCACTGTCCATGTTCACCCTCTGGGGGTTGCGACTTCTCTCAGCATAAACATTGCAAGAACATGATTGCCACTTCTTCTTTTGTTATTTGTTTATTTTTTTTGAAAAATTCTGTTCCCTAGACCAAAACCGATGGCAGCACTGGTGACCTACTGGTCAAATCTCAGGGAAAGAACACCACACTGTCTGATGAAGCCGATTACAAGGGAAGAGTCAGCCTGACCAAAGACCTTGGCTTGCGGATCTCCCAGGCAAAACTAGTGGATCAGAAGATTTTCACTTGCATGGTGGTCATTGGCAGTGACATATTTGAATACCCTGTTCAAGTGGAAATTCAGAGTACGTTTTCCAGAAAATACCTAAACACTGCTGAAATAAATGTGAGACCATTTGTATGACTATCAGCTGACACTCTTCTGTACTTCAACAGAGGCCCCCTCAGTGCCCACAATCACTAATCAAGCCACAGAGATAGAGATTGGCAAACTAACAACGGTATGTTTGAGGTTTCTTTGTAATGCTTGCAAAAACATAAAAATGTCATGATGGAGATTTTGTTTGCTTATCTACATAACTCTGTGTTACACTTTTATTAGGTTAAATCCCACAGTATCCCAGCCTTGGTGAAGTCTGCAGTAGAATGATAAGGGCATTGCATTGTGTCCTGAAATTTTTAGCTTGTTAAAAAATAAATAGATTAAGCACACTTGGTTGAAATTATCATTGTAAATTACACTACTAGTGTTGGGCTCCTACACTGCGCTGTTAGTGTGAGGCTCTTTCATTGCAATGTTGGTGTTGGGTTCTTACACTGCACTGTTAGTGTGAGGCTCTTACACTGCACTGTTGGCTTTGAATGCCATAAATGTTTTTTGAATGTTTTTTTCCTTCCATCTACGTGTGAAGGCCAGAGTCTGAAGCACTGTTCTTTACCATGGCTACAAAATATGTGACATTTTCTCAGTAACCCTGCAGCTTATTCTGAGATACATGTGTGATATTTGATTTAGTTAACTGAGATGAACATAATTATGTAAGGTGAGGATATGTTTTGAACGAACTTGCCCTTAAACAGGTCACAGTTGCTGATTAAACTCCTTATGCGGACCTGGGTGAACATCTCCCCTTTAAACTGGTCTTCACAGGCATAGTCTGGTCATGTTGTAGCATTGGCATACATCAAGACTGTTGTCTGAACAAATCACGACTTATGAACGGTTATGTGTACTTCCACACTCCAAATTTAAAAACGTTAAAAAATAGTTTTAGTTTAATTTTGCCTTGATGAAAAACTATTATAGATTACATACTTTTAAAGAGTCTTCTGGCGATTAATAACTATGGATGTAATAGGTTAATTGCATAATAGTCAGACATGCTGGCATCATTTAGTTGTTATCCCTGCTTTTTCCCTGTCGTGTTTTGAAGCTGGGAGAGTGCTCGACCAAAAACGCCTACCCTGCAGCAGACATCACGTGGTATAAGAACGCCGTTCCCCTTGTGGCTGATCAGACAGGTACGAAGCATCGCAGGTTGAGGTTTAGCGTTGCAGCCGCAGCCGGAGAAGTACGTGTCGTTATAGCGAACTCTGTGATTTCAGCGGTCAAGCTCAGTACAGCCGTGCAGAAGGACAAAGAGACTGGCCTCTTGACCACGTCCTCCAAGCTCGAGTACACCGCTGTGAAAGGAGACCTGAATGCCAAGTTTACCTGTGCCATCCATCATAAGAGCCTGACCTCTGACCTGGTGTCTCCTCCCGTGACCTTCATCATCAACTGTGAGTTTCTCTTCTGGTCTAAGCCTGTTTAATATCTTTAAAGCAGTGCCACTTTTATAGAGCAAATCACACTTGGTGTAATGTTTTGGGTAATTTTGGAGGGATCTATTCAAACTGGCTGTGAAGAAGAGCCTTATCCCGCATTTACTGGCTTGCTTTATATCATTCAAAAAAGCTCAGAATGGGGTTATTGAAGGTTCAATTGGGGCTTTGTCGAACACCTCAGGGGAAGATTGTGAAGGAGCTTCGCCCCACTGCAGCTCTCAAAAACTCTCCTCAGCCTCTCAGTATTCTAAACAATCTCAACTCTCCACATTAAGAGTCTCTCACTTGCGCAATACCTGTGAAGTGCGCTTTTCTGTTGGGCACAGACCCAAAAACTCATCCCCCACTCTCATACCTCTCCCCCTCCACAGACCCCACAGAGAACATCAGCCTCCTGCTTGTGCCGGCAGACACGATCAAAGAGGGAGACAACGTGACCCTGAAGTGCAAGGCTGATGGGAACCCCCCTCCCACCGCGTTCAACTTCCACATCAAGGTGAGCCCCGCCCACCAACGCCTCCTTTTTTTTTGCCAGCCTCAAGCAGCCCTTCATGGACAACATAGGTGGCCACACCCACTGCCGACCTGTACGAGACCTGCTAAGTACTCCTCCTTCTGCAGGGGAAGAAGGTGACGGTGGAGAAGTCGGACACCTACACACTCCCGGGTGTCACGCGGGCCAACACTGGAGAATATAAGTGCTCCCTGGTGGACAACGACTCCCTGGCAGCCTCGAGGAACATCATGGTCATGTGTACGTTGTTCCAGCCAACCTGATGGGGAGATCTGTTATGAATTTAAATAACAATGCAAGTGGGGCAAAGCTGAAATTAAATTCACAGCCAAGTTTAAAAGCATGTGGATGGAAACGTGGCTTCATGTCTCCTTTGCTGTAGATCTGGACATTGCCATTGTCCCAGGAGGAAAGGTTGTTAAAAGTGCAGGCGAGAGCTTCGAGGCGGTTGTGCTGGTTAATGCATCTGGAGATGCACACATCTCCTGGTCAAAGGTAAAATAACAAACGTCCCGGCTTGAATTAACCCCAGGAGGGTTTGCTTGTGTCCAATACAACCTAAATGAACATTGTAGTCACCATACACTGGGCATTTTGATGCGTAGCTTGATGTAACGGTTTTGCAGTTCCTAACCAACACAAGTCTGTTGTAGAACAATGCAAAGCTGAATGGTGCACCAAAGTTCGACAAGCTGAAGTACTCAGACTCTGGAGTGTACGAGTGTGTGGTGTCCATGGCGGGTCTTGTGAAGAAAGCCTCCTTTGAGCTCACTGTCCAAGGTACGGTTGCCTCACTCTGCTCCTCAGATCAACCTTCAGCCCTCTACTCGTTCTCACCATCCTGAAAAAACCTCCTCTCGATACTGCTCTAAGCAGTTTTGAACTTCTTAAATTTGATCAGACTTAGCCAGCGTAGGAGTCCACCCCCTCCCTTCAATCTCACACCTGCCATTCAGATTTCCAAGGCCCCTCCCCCTGAAGACCTGCACACATAGCATTTAGCCTCTATATCTATGTGCTGCATGCACAGGTAACATAAGGGACCGAGGCCCACCTCACTGATAAATGAATACAGCAGAATTTTGTTAATATGTTTACTTGTTGATCAGAAAGCTGGAACCTTTTTATCCCAGAGCGACTACTTCAGTGACACCTATCAGGATGTCTCGAAACAATTCAGTGAAAACATTGTTAGAATAAATTGCTTTTATGGGCTGAAGGCAACATTATGTTAGAGAGCGAGCCTCTCCGGCTGCGTCAGCCGGGTTGGAAACACCGGCGTTGGGCATGCAGGCGTTTGCCTCTCTTGAGGATGCCAGGCTCTTCCCACAGGTGCACCAGTGATCAGCAGGCTGACCAAACGACGCAGCGACAACGGCATGTTTAAGGTGCTGAGCTGCGAGACGCACGGCTCACCCAAACCCGACGTGCAGTGGAGCGTCAACGGCACCAACGTGAGGGTCCAACACCGCACACCCTAACACCACGCCCCAACACCACAGCCCAACACCATGCTCCAACTCCAGTCCCCACCGCCACACCCTTACTTCACAACCCAACGCCAGAGTTGGGGGATAAGATGCTGAAGTCACTCCTGTCTCGTTCAGGCTTCCTGAGGTTTATAGCCTCTCTCTCTCTCTCTCTCTGATAGTGGTAATATGTCAAAAGATAAGAAAAATCTTTTGTATGAGACCCGTGTGCAGCATATTCTCTGACAGTGCTCTAAGTTGTAGTTTAATACACTACTGACATGCGCAAATTAACAGTTTCCTAGTACCTATGCAGAGAAAATAAGAATGATCTAAACTTGTTGAGATGGACAAGCAGCATGCGTCTTCTTTTTGTGTGTGCACTACTGTCTTTCTGAGTGTTGCTGCTGGTGTTGGTGCATCAGGCTGAAAATAATTGGCCCTGAGCAGAGTGGTCAATTTCACAAACAGCTTCTGGGCATCACTAGAACACAGGGGTTCACTTTTTCTCTGGGACATGTTAGCAGTTGAATAAGTTAACAGTGGTGAGTCAGAGTAGTGAAATGGATTGCTGGGACTATACTGCCCTCAAGTGGAACTTAGTGTAATCACAGCTAGTAAGAGTTGTCTTGGTTCACTATTTACTCACTATTGTATCACATTACATATAACATAAAGCAATATATACCAATAGGTACAGTGGTACCTGTTAGTACTGAGTGATGGGTCAGTGCTTGTTTGGTGCTGTAATTACAGGCTACTGAGAGTGCCTTTGTGGAAGGGAAGGTCATTCACAAAATCACCATTAGCCCAATGGTGAACCTGACAGTGAATTGCACCGTTTCAAACAGCCTGGGTCAGGACACGAGGAGCATCGATGTGTCAACTGGTAAGTACAGGCCCTCTGTGCTTCTGTGCTTCTGTCCTGTGTATGAACGCTTGCACTCTTTCACTGGGTCCATTTACAAATCAGCTCACAAACCGTCGTGGGTGGATATACAGCATAAGAGAAAATCTTGGCATGCACACACAGACACTTTCAGAGAGCCAGCAGCAAAACGGGAATTCAACGCGGCTCTTCTCGGTAGCGTCTGTTGGAAAGATCTGCCCAAGACGGTTTGAGCTTGCTCTCTCTCTCTCTCTCTCCTGTTCCTTTTTCTTTCTTTTCCTGGTTCGTCGGGATGCTGGACTCTGTCCCCTGTCTCTATACACGTGATCTCACTTTGCATGCCCACAAAAAAACGTCAAAAAAAGCATCGCCGTGGATACCAGATGGGTTTTGGCCGCTCTAGTAGCAGAGGCTTGCAGGCCGCGGTGCTGATCGAGGCGTTGCTGGGTGAGGCGTTGTTGGGTGAGGCGTTGTTGGGCGAGGCGTTGCTAGGCGAGGCGTTGCCAGGCAAGGCTGTGCTAGCGTGCTCTCTGGTGCTGGTCTGGCGTAGCTCTATCAGCAGTTCCTGACAGGGGATTTAGCATTTAGCCCATCATCCAGCTCCACAGGCCTGCATGCTTCCAGACAACCATAGGGAATCTGTACATTTGAATATTTTGCACTGATTTATTAATGAACAATTTGCATCAAAATCTAAGATTTTAAAAAAATACACACAAATTGTATGATCTTATATCTGATTTCAGTATTTGACGAGGTGACAATGGACAAACAAGGTGAGTTCAAGAGGTTTCATAATTACTTTTTCATTGAAACAACAAACATCTGGGAATAAATAAGACATATTACATGAATCAAAAATAAACCCTGTATTTTTAGTATTGTTTATAAGGGTAAGCAACGCAGTGAGTGTTATGTGGAACATGGAAAGCTTAACCTTAAGGAAGGAGGCTGACCTAGCCAGCATCCTGACAGAACCATTTTTTAACCATATTTTTTTTCATTCTTTTATTAATTTCTCATGAGCACCTCCCAGCCGACCCTGTCCTGCAAAACCAAGCTCGTTAATGGATGTATTTCTTTCAACATCTGTTTTGCAGTGTCCCGCATCTCTGTGCGTGCTTATCGTTTTAGCTTGGCCGTGTTTCGGGTCTTCCTGCATGTTGTGTGCTGTTCTCCCAACAGAGCAGGCAGAGGCATATAGGGACCAGACCCGCTTGGTGGTGGGGGTTGTGGCAGGACTGCTCCTAGCTGCTGTGGCCATTGGCCTGACCTATTGGCTATACCTGAAGAAAACCAGGTGATAAAAGGGCAACGCTTTCAACAAATGACACAGTCATATCATGTTTATATTCTCTTCATCTGGATTTCCTTTGGAACTCTAGATAATGAAAAGTGATTCTCCTAAATTTAAAAAAATTGTGACTTTCCTGAATGGTGAGGGGTGTTTTTTTTGGTGAACGATGGTGAGATGGTGAATCTAACGAATGTTTGTTACTCCAGGGAAGGTTCCTGGAAAACTGGAGAAAAGGAGGATGGCACACTAGAGGAAAGCAAAAAACTGGAAGAGAACCAGAGCCAAAAAGCTGAGGTGTAAAGCTGGAAGGGTCCTGTCAGGGTAAGAACACGAGATTGCCGAATACGCGTTAGTTTACTAACTCAGTCAGTCAGCACACACATACACCCCCTCACAAACACACATGCACACTCATACACACAAAACATACACACACACACACTGATGCACACGCACAAAAATAAATGTTCTGTGAAAGACCATTGTGATAGATTTGTGTGCTAACTGGTCCCCTACATTGGTAATGAACTCTCTGCTGGTTATTGTGGACCATTGGTACACACACTGCTCATGTATTGCAGTACATTTTCTATTTGTAGATGCACTTTAGAACATATAGTCCCATGGTTGTTGTCTAAAAAAATAACTTATCTGGTTGTCAGGACAAGAGGCAGTATTGTAGCAAGAGCATTGCAATCTGCGCAAATGGACGGAAACTGATCATGGACCACCGTGTTTGCTTGATGGGCCATCATCTGAACCAGCGTTTGTAATGCATCTCTCACTCTTCTTGCAAAAGGAAGATCTTAAATATGATTCGGGTTGTATAGTTGTAAATCTTCTGCACTGAGGATCTACCTGTTTGGAAACTTGAGTATGTTTAATGTTGAGTACATTGCTGTTAATATTTGATGCTTTTGGCAAAAGATTAGACTTTCTTTTTTTCTATAAAAGCAAATGTAATATCTGTTGGCCAATTTACCTCATTTGTAGGAAAACTGTGATTGCCTTTCGGTTTGGAATAAGTGGTGTATCGCCCTGTCAGTTGTGACTTCAGTGTTTCCTGTGTTTGACTTTATTTTTTTATCAGATTACACATAGTACCTGATTTAGGCTACTGGTAACAGTACTGGTTTTATAGTACCTGTACACATGGCTACTGGTAACAGTACTGGTCTTGCATGGTTTGTGGAAGTCTATTGAGCACTTGGTTAGTTTTCAGTTATGCTAGGTTCCTGCATTCATTTAGCATATGGATTTTAAACTTAAAGTTGATTTTTTTATTAAATAAAAATGAATGTTTTCACTTTGGTTATTCTGGAGAATTTGTAAAACATTTTTAGAAGTCCACGTTTATTGGGTCAGTATCCAAACACCATTTTCAGATGTGTCTATTGGCTGATTGCATTACATAGGTTTATGGATCTTGCCACTGAGTAAAGATTACAATTGTGGACTTGAATTGACTGAGACTGAGTACGGTACTGGCAACTCCATGTTTCATTTGCTTGACAAATATTAAAAACATTTCTTTGATTTGAACTTGATCTCTGTAACAGGCTTTCTGCTGCCAATTTACATCAGTTACTTTTATCTTATTAACATGTAATGAAATCTCTGATCTGGAACCTGCGGCAGCATACAACTAAATAATAAAACATGGAATATGGAACTTTTTCATTTGCAAACTGAGGCCCTAGTGGGACGTTCATTACAGTAGTGGTACAAAAAATGTCCAGCCACATTGTTTTGTTTTGTTTTTTGTTTTTTTTACACTTTTTTTCTGCACCAGCAGAGTTGAATCTATTCTACTATGAATGCGTTAAAGGTGTAAATATTACAAAGGTTTTGTTATTTTTTGTGATCTATTTATGCTGTTAACGTTTAGCCATGATTTATCATGTTATTTGTTACATTCTAAAATAAATAAACGCAAATGATGGTATTTTATTTCATGCAGTAAAATTGTGAGATCCTATGTTACTGTTAGTCTTTTATATTAGTGAATTGCCTACCAGTGTCCATTGCCTGTTTCTTTTTTGTGCGTTTAAATCACAAGTTAGACCAAAGAGGGTGATTGTAACCATGCAAAATGTAAATATTGTGTTTTTTATTTTAAACCTTTTGTTTAAATAAAGTGTACATTTAAATATAAAAAAACAATACTGAGAGTTGGCTACATTTAAGAAATTGTTGAGCATTCGTCATTTGTGTGTGTGTGTGTGTGTGTGTGTGTGTGTGTGTGTGTGTGTGTGTGTGTAGACTGGCAAACTGTCACTTTGCTTCCATTCAACTGTCATTAACTGATCTGCAAACATTGTGTGTTGCAAGCAGGAGTCACAGCGAGGCTGGAAAGTCCAGTTGAACTTCTGAGATGAAAGATATGATTGGCTCCTACTGCCCATCTTTTTCAGCCATACACAGACATACAGCAGCACTAGTGGCAACTGCCATGAGCTCTGGCACTCCCATGATCAGCCAACCTTAGTTTCATATATTGTCTCCATCTAAATCACGATTTCAGAACTCAGTTCAGACCCATAAATTAATAAAGGAAAAAAAACAGACAAATTGTGGAGGAAAAAGACACATTCCCTTCTCCCACCACAGAATGCATAATGTATTTTATCTGCATGAGCAGGTCAGAGCAGAGTGTGATGAAGCTGTTTGTTAAAAATCACCATACAATGGATTCTAAGATGTCCTGAAGATTTGATTGTAATACATTTATGCCAGTCCAGGATGGTTTCTTTCTTTCTTTTGTTTTTCTTTCCCCTTATTTATTTAGATCAGATAAACAATAAAAAATTAATAGGCTTCTGTACTGCTGGTCACTAGTCTCGTTAGCTACCGTCGTTTTACATTAGATCACGTGTTTTACAGCAAAACAGCACATTAACTCCACAATAATGACATTATATGTTATATCAATATAATTCTGATTACGTGATTCTGAGAAACTATACTATGTAAATAAAACCTGTTTTTGTCTTGGCTTCACTTTTCTTCTGCCTATGTCATTGTTTATCGGTTTAAAGTAACTAGATATCCATACAGGCTATGCATTTGGGCTGTGTGGCTTTATATATTTTTAATTATTATCATTATCTTTTATTATTATCTTTTATCATAATTTTAGTAACCAAGGTATTGAATAAGAGAACAATATGAGGCGTGACAAATAGATTACTAACTTCAGACTATTAACTTCAGATGATCTCATTGATTGACAGCTTGTGACCGCGAGATGTTTTCAATCGTCATCGCTCCATCCGGGTACATTACGGCTTGATTGACAGTTTCCATAGTAACAGCACAGGCTGTCGCCATTTTGTCGGTGGCTTTTTTTTATCTTTCAAATGTTTTCGCTTCCCGCCGGAATAATGCAGTCATATATTCCTATCAGTGACAGTTTCTGGGGACGAGATTCTTGGACTGTGATGGACTGAGAAAATTAGCGAACAAACGTTTAGAATGATAGGAATACGTTAGACGGCACCGAACTACCATAGCTAACGTTAGTTATCCGTGTCTCAGGTCTACCGGGCCGGCTCGCTGCGCAGGTTTGGAACGCGCGCCATTTTGTGAAAATTGACATAAAATCTTATGGAAAAGTGATACTTTTATATAGAGACATTTTGATAGTACATTGCATAACAATTTTACCATTATTGACAGGGAACTCTGAAAGTATTATAATTTATTCTCTATGTTGGGCCAGTGTGAACATTCTGAATGTATGCTTATGTCATAAGCAGTGGTGTAGGTAGCTGGTTAGCCTGCTAGCTACATTTATTAAGTCACCTAGCTAGATTAGCTAGCTAACGTTTGGTAGCTGGTGCGCCAGTGCTGCTATTTTAAAACTTGTACGCCTGACCATGGCTGTAACACAAAGAGTGATTGACATTCTGAAAATCAGATTGGGCTGCCATGTTTGATGCCTGTTGGTTGCAATAAGGACAATTTAGCTAGCTACCCATATAGCTAGCTAGCTAACTAGCTAGCTAGCTAC
This sequence comes from Sternarchorhynchus goeldii, assembly GCA_028565775.1. Lineage (NCBI taxonomy): Eukaryota > Metazoa > Chordata > Actinopteri > Gymnotiformes > Apteronotidae > Sternarchorhynchus > Sternarchorhynchus goeldii. The sequence continues at coordinate 14,841,500 of JAOXYF010000013.1, forward strand.
ATCCGGATCGGAAATTTGGGTGTCTGAGTCATTGGAAGTATCGTTGCTAACGTTACAGAAGCTGGATAAGTCGCTTTACGTTACTAAATCTGGGACTTTAAATGAAGATCACACCATCAAAGGTAAGGAAGCACGTAATGGAAAAATCAAATACTCGTGACGTGTAACGTTATATTGAGCGACGTTTGTTTCGTTTAGACCTTTCAGTAAAGTAACCATTTTGTTAACATTAGTTGGCTAGCTAGCCAGTTTGGCTAGCCAGCTAGCTGCTTAAGCCGCTCTCACGAGCTTGCTAAACCGTCTTACTCTTTAGATCCATTATGGCCTAGAAGCTAACAGTTGTGCTGTCTAGGAAATTAACAGCCTAGCTAACTAGTTATTTAATCTTTACATTTTAACCAGCTACATAGATGACCCTTGCGGAACTATTTTATTACCTTAAATTAGAAGTAACGGATCATCTAAAGCACTAGTAATAACTATCAGACTTTCCATTTAGTTAGGTTAGCTAGCTAGCTTAGTTAGCCAGCGGGTTTGCTGTCAGAGGGTTAGCAACATTGTATCATTAGACTAAACTGTATTACCAACTAATAGATTTTTTTTGTATTTCCACGTATACGTCTCAGAAACTCTTAGCTAGCTAACTGGATAACATATTTGGCAGAAAACAGATTTTCTTTTTAAAAATGTCCTTTACAACGGCACTGTTATATGATGTAGTTAGATGTCAGTTACTTAACAAGACATCAAGCCAGTATTTAACCGGGGTTGACGTTAGCCATAACTGTTGTTTGCAACCACACCATCAGTAACCGTCAGTTAAGCTAGCTGGCTAGATAGCTTAGCCATCTACACTTTCAAGTCATTAGCTAATGTAACTATAAGACTTGCGTAATGTTATTAGAATAAATATGGCAAAACATTTAACTAGCTATAATATGTATGCTAGCAAGGGATGATTGCTTTAATTTATAATCAGGTTTAGTTTTCTTATTGTTGTTACTAAGAATAGCTGTTCGAATTGCCTCAATCTAGTTATTCATTCAGTATAGAACCTTTCGTTGTAGCTCTCTCGCTAATGTCTTGGCTAGGCAATATGACCGGATATTGTGCAGTTAGTGTTTTACCACTGAAAGATCGTTTAGCTACGTTCAAGAATAAAGTTAATTATCAGACACAAAACATTAAACAAACGTGTCACGATATATAGTCAAACCTAAATAGTTGGTGCTTAAAAATCTGCACATGAATGTATCGCCAAAGTGGTTTTAGTCGTTTTGTTTGCATATATAACCCTCTAACCTTTTTATATATAGCTTCTTTTAATTGTAATATAAGGGACAATGTTAGAAGACCTGCAAGACATGAAAGTATAACATTTTAATGTTATATGGAATCAGATTCATATACATTCAGGGTGTATCCTCTGTAATTGGATAAAATCTTGCACCAACTTCTCCTCACCCCCCCACCCCCTTATTTCAGTGCATCAATAATGGCAGTAAGACAGGTAAAACCGAAAAGTCTAAAGTAGGCGAACAGCTATAAATTCTTATGGAGCTTCTGACTATTGTAACCTGTTGTATGCTGAAGGTGTAAATAGTGTAAACATTGCTGGAAGGGAGATCTTCAGGAGTAAATGTGTGGAGCCAAATATGTTTAGAGAAGCCTTTCCATTGACTTTGGTAACCCCAGGCAGTATTTTTTCAGCAAGACAAACATCCTACATTCTTGAATATGAATTTACTCATGTTATTTTTATAAACACAAGTCCTCATTCAAGTACAGAAGATGTTGTTGAAAACTCCAGATTAATTCCAAGAGCGTATATAGCCTATGTGTAGCTCAACGTAAATGAGTTCAGATGAACATGAATGCAGATGTTCCTGATATGATTGTTGCGAAAAACGTGTTCTATTCAAATAACTTATGTATTTTCAGCTTCTAAAATGATCTGAGGCCATGTTTTTGTTGTTAAATCATCTTTTTTTTGTTGTTAAATCACAATGATGTGTCTGCTAGAATATGATGTCAACCTGAAAATATGTGGCCATCCATGTTAAAGCAACACTAGTTTTTTGTTCACTGTAAATAAACCACTATATTCTAACAAGTTCACTAATGGAACGTTTATTTCAGCCAAGCAGTAATTTAGATTTACTGTATTCTTAGGTCCAGACAGGATGTGAGATGCCAGTTTTTTTCCCCACAACTACCCCAGGCGTACAAATGGACTGCAAGTTCATGGTTTCAAATATCATTTCTTAAGTCTGGAACAATTTTTTTGTTTTTGCTTTGTTTAAGTTACATTTTCTGTCACAGATAAATAAGCACACATCTATGGCAGTTCATTGTACTGTTTAAAATAAATGAATCTAGGCTAATTAGCCTGTTTATAATTTAGGTTTTTGGTGACATTAGAAGTCTTTATTCTTAGGTGTTTAATTCTGGTAAATGTTTTAAAAAGAAACATCAGTAACACTAGCAGAGTGGGTGCATGCAGATTATTTGTGTGAAATTTGAGCTTTGTGCTGCCATGTTGTGTACTGCAACTCTGAAGGGTGTTTGATGATGTACTTGTCAGTGTGACAGTTTCTGAACAAGTGTGGACATACTGTATCTCACAGAATTTGGTTAATTAATAGCTTGTTTTTGATGTTAGTTTTTTTTTCTTTCAGTCAGAGTAATGGGTCCCAAATAGGCTTTATGAGAACAGGTACTCATTTTTAAATATATATTTTAAATCCTTTACAATCCTTCCTCATGCATCACTCCAAACATGTTATTACTTAATACTGAAAAATCTTTTGTGAATTTCTCTTTTGCACATCTGTATGTAGTCCAAAATTTATAGAGCTGCTTAAGTGCCTAGGAATTTGCATCATACACAACTACAAAGGTCTTTACAAGGCCAACTTTTTGCCCTTTGTATCTTATTTGAAATATTAAATAATAGGATTTATTGCCCATTTCTCTGTTTGGAAGGATCAGTGTAAACACATTTATCTTGATGTCTAGATTTTTATACCTATTTCAAAGTCTTGCTGTTTTTTTGACCTTTTTAATCCATACACTAATATAAGTCTACATTTGGAATAAAATGATTCCATGTATAAGGAAATGTATACTACAGAAGCTTCACTTTCAGGATGTTATGAAGAACCTGAATGGCTAATCTTAAAGCTCACCCTGTGGTCTTACTTCCTTACCTGGATTACTGTGTTTCAAACTCCTGTTGGAAAAGTGAAACTTATTATAGTGAAAGCCCAGTGATCACTGAATCACTGAAAAGTTGTTTGCATTCTGTTATTCCTCACTGTTTGCCCTGATGGGCAAAAACCACATGCATCATTTTGGCATGAGAGGAAGCTTTTAATATCTGGTCAAAGGGTGGGATTTCATAATTACATGACTTCTTCCATATAGGCAATCATTTTGCATCCTTTGAGCAACTGGTGAACAAACTGATGAAGCCTCTCATTTCATCTGTTTCCTCATTTATCCTCTCGCATCCATGCTGGACTGTATCTTCAAACTTAGGGCAGCTTCTTAGCACACTATAGGTAACACCTTCTTATTTGACATTTTACAGCTTTGGGTCATCTTAAAACTAAGATTTTGTGTGCAAATTTCAAACAAAATCTGACAGGTAAGTTTTGAAGAATGTATTCATTGTCCATCTGTCAAACATATGTAGTTATACATTTGAAATAGTACATCAGCGTTATTGTTGTAGACTTAGTACTAACTTAGTACAAATGTGGGTCCTACATGTGATAGGTGAAAACAGGCCCCTGCAGGCTTATTACGAATGCTTTAAACATGTCAGCATTTACATAGTTTTTGGTAATCTATTTTTGATACTTTAGGGAAAGTTCTAGAAGAATATGTAGATTACTTTCTCTTGTGTCGCTTTATTTGGTGGTGGTATGATAGATGTCTGATTAACATAAATACAGCATATCAACTTTTTGCACTTTTTTTTAGCCTAATATTGTTTAGGTGGAAAGACGCCCTTCTTCCTACTTATTCTCAATGGAACAAAGAGGTTATAAAATATCTCAATCTAGAGAAGATGAGATTTTGTCCAAGGGTCCATATGATTTGACAACCTAACATTGGTACTGTTTGTTCTTTGTAGTGAAAATCTTTAATGAAAATCAGTTAACTTAAAAAAAATAGTTTACGTTGATTCTGGCCCTCTCTACAGTAGATAGTTTTGCATAGAAATGTTCGTGTGTGCATTTTCACGTTTTCATTTTGATTTGTAACTTGTTGCCTTTTTGCTATGTCACTTGTTGTATGTCACTAAATTTTGCCGCAAAGTTGTTTCAGTAGGAAAATTCTGGATGTTTGTAGTTTTGTCATCTCCTGATGTATGGTTAAGCATACTGCTATTTTTGTCTTGTACACACATTGTATGAGGATGAAAGTACTGGCACAGATAAATGGCATGTCTGTAAAAGGCATAGCAGAAGGTGTCACCATCTATTTGGGCCATGAAGAAACATTTAGAAATTGGATTTTAAGTGACTACTACTAACAGACAATTTCCATGTGTTGCTTAATCTGATGTATTGTGCTTGGGTTGGGAATTACAGTGCTGTCTTGCTGACTTGATGCCGTCTTGCTGCCGTCTTGACAAAGCACTGTGGGACTCTTTCACTGAATAGCATGCTGTACTGCTGTGAATTCTCAAACTTTATCATGGGCAAATTTTAGCATTTATCTGTATGGGAACCCATGTTTTGACTGGATGATCTAGCCATCTTCATAGTTACGCACCAATGCATGTGCAAATCGACTTATTTCCATAATCGATTATATCAGTGAGCTTTCCCAGCCGTACTGGAATAATGTCTTCAACTTACAATTATGATCGTCATTGGATATGATTTTCTAAAGTTATATAACTGCTGTCTAGTCTATACAATTGGAGCATTGTGTAAGAAGACATCACTAGCTCTACACTGAAAGTTGTACATCTTAAACCTGATACACCATAGCATTTTTCAGACTAGCTGAGAACACACACAATATTAAAACAAATATATATATATATTTTTTTATTTATATCAGTTTTGACTATTGTCATTTATTATGGGATATTTATAGCATGGTGTGGCTGATTACCAATATAAAGCCATTATTAAATTTTGCATCAGTACAGACAATTTTATGATGAATGGCTCACAAATGTTAGATTACTTAGCCATACAATTTGTGCAGTAAGCAGTAATTAGCGAGGTATAAAATATTCCCCCTATAGGCTACCTTTTTCCTTCCATCTAAAATAGTAAAACAAAAATTGTGCAGATTAACATTTTACTAAATTTCATTTTTGAATAAGTTCCCTTTGGGGAGACACCAATATTGAATTTCCTGAACCATTAGAACAGATAATGATGGCACTTTCTTGTGGCTTAACATTTATTAATTTTAAAGGATGTTCAATCTATAATCTATATATGGGTGTAAGATGTGTTAAATTGTAAAAAGTGACTAATATATGACCATGTCACAAGTAAATCAGACATCACAATTATTGTAGACGTAAAACGGAAGGGAACAATAATTTCACTACATTTTAATTTCTAACTTTTGTCAAATGTTAAGCTTCAGGTGTTACGTCTGCTTGGTGAATGCCTAAAAACTAAATTAGTTTACTAAAAGTGTACGCTGTGAAAACACATAACGGCAGCATTGGACAACTCTCTAGCATATACATTCTTAAATTGCTTATATGAATGTTGTTTTTACCAAACTTCACCTTCCCCTTTTCTCTATTCAGAAAATGTGCATGGGTCTGTTTTGAAATTTAGTATAAAAATTTAACTTGAAGGATTATTATATTAGTCATCCTGCTTGACAGAGGTGTTTGACTACTCAATTTTAATTACAAAACTGTATTTTATAAAACTGGCAGTTTGCAGTGAGATTGTTTTAAACATTGCTATATTGCCTATGTATACAGTGACAAGTTAACTTTCTGTTGGCACGTTGCAAGTTCATAAAGCTACTCTACAAAACACATTTTATTAAATAATTCTCTTAGGATGATAATTCTTATGAGTTCCAATGTTTGTAGATGAGAGAGACTATGTAATATGAATAACTGATTAAATATTTCCATTATATCCATATGAAGGTAAAGTGTTGACCTAAAATACCACAAACATTGATTTAGCTATATTTCTTACTAATGTATTTTGAGTGCCTCATTACCATTGCTGATCTCAAAGACAGCCTTTTAATTGATTGACATGTTGACTGATACTTTGTTTTTATTCTTTGTAGTGGGTTGTGGTTTGCCGCTGGACTCTTCTCCCAGGATGATATGAAATTATCCAGGCGACGATGCATCCAGGTTAGCTACTAAGATGATATGAAATTATCCAGGAGACGATGCATCCAGGTTAGCTACTAAGATGATATGAAATTATCCAGGCGACGATGCATCCAGGTTAGCTACTAAGATGCTTTTTGTTTTGTGAGGTAAATACCATAGTGTACGAATTAAGTGATCTGGCTTCTAGTGTAGGAATGTAATAAATGTAGCACTTAAATTTGCACTTAGCCAATAGATGATTGCTAGAAAAATGAATTTGCGAGCTGTGAGCAGTATGACGTTTTGACAGGTTAGTTGCCATCTATTGCAGTGACATTCATGTTGCTATCAGTATCTTCAGCTGTCTGAAATTTGGACAGAATTTTATGTAGTTATGTTTATATAGGCAGTCTGCAGTTTTTTGAATTATTATTACAAATTTTATTATTGTAGTTTTTGTGTCATTTCATTTTACATTAGTTTGGCAACTTTGGCTGCCTTAGTTGGACTTTGCATGAATTAATGAGGGTGATCTCTGCCCTGACTGGACTGAGTCCTAACAAAAGCATCAATAAACTGAAACATTATGAAGTATTGACCAGCTTAGGTGAGAGAGAGCATACAAATGGACATGCACTGCTCACAGCATATACAGTGCCTGTTGTTTTAGTCAGTTCTTATGTTGCAGTCTACATAATGAACCATGTTTTACTTTTTACTTTCTTACTTTTGTCAATAATTTATTTTGGAAAATAATGTTCTATCAACACACAATTTTTAATTAGCCAAAATGGAATAATTCACATGAAATTGCGCAATTTCAAATGAGTGACTTGTAATTTCTGTTAATACAAAAGTTCAGGAGCTTGTATGATACCCAATCATTTCTGAATTGCAAATCTTGTACAACATTTAGAAACAGGACATTCAGTATGCAAATTACAACAAAACTGAACGCACAGCAAACAGAACACATTTTCTGAGAAGATGAAAAACCTCATAGACCAAAACATAGATTATAACTAAAAAATAAAAAAGCATTTATTGCCGTAGATGACCAGCGGTTCTCTGTTGTTGAGGATGTTGGATTTTGAAGGATAATGGAGCAATTTTAAATAAAACAAACACTGTCAGGTTTTGGTTTTCAGCTCAGTGTGCCTTGAATTTTGGCTTCAGTTTTGGCCAAGAATTTTCATTTTGTTGCATCACTTTAGTGCATGGACTATTGGCAGTCCACAATTAAAAGCTCTTAATTGAAAGCTTTGATGCTAATTTACATTAGCAAAATTCAAAATACTCAAAATTGTGTCAAAGTTCAAAAAGAGTCCAGACTCCCAATTGTTTCTAAAACTGTAGCGATGATTTAGTGGGTATGGGGAGGGCATGGGTCTTAAGAATATTATACGGTCGAGAGCTGCAGACCATTGGAGATTACCTGTGCAAGCATTTGTGGTCTGTGCAAGGGTGTATACACTGTAATTGCTTATATCTGTAATGTAAAAAGGTTCTTTATTTTGTTATGCTGGACCTTATACATAGTCATTCATACATTTTTGACACCACTGCATGTTGCCATATTCTCTAAGGCCCCCAGTATATTTTCAAGTGTTGCTGCAAGGGTGGTTATTTCCATCCTCTAATCAGTTTCTTGCTTGTGTAAATTATTTCCCCTGTCTTAGTTAGGTCAGTGAAATCTTTTTGTCGCTCCTACACTGCAAGCGTGCTTGGAGCTGTTATTTTGCTGTCAGCCTTCAGTGTGGTGGATGCTGCCTTTAAGTGTGCCAAAGTTCAATTTTATTTCTTGTTTATTTCTGTTTTCTTATTGGAAAATGGGAACAGCTCTGCCCTGGCAACAAAAGTGGGTTATTTGCATACCCTTCTGTGATTGGCTTGAACATTGATGGGCTTGCCAAATCACACTGTATCTTCTTGGTGATAGGCTATGCTAATTAGGTGCTGTTGCTGGGAATCTGAAAAGTGGTGGGATTCTGCGTGGCGGTGGTGCATTGTGTTGCTTGGTGAGGGATGCTGTAAAATGAGCATTCTTCTAACAATGATCAGAATTTACTTATAAAGGCGATGTAAATATATGAAAAAGTGATTCCACTTTAATATTTTAAAACTCCTTTAATCTGTTTCATACATGCTTAAGGTTAGTAAGGAACTAATAGCTAACGTTTATTATTTAAATAACCTACATCTCTGTTCTGAAACTGTTTTAGAACCATAACAGAGAATAATAGCTGTACGAAGAGAAGAACGCCCTAATTTGAGTTAGACCTCAGAGACCTCAGTACTGTTAGTGTTGTTAATTAAAAGCTGAGGAATAAGTGTATGGAGTAAGACTTCTAGACATTGTTCTAATAAGCACTGATGTATCCTCACTTTCTTTTAGGGGGAGAGACTTCAGCATGCAAACCTTCGTCCGTCCGGCTTGCGCCCACTTTTTCTTTCAGTGCTGCTGGTCTTCAGATGGCTGCTCCAATGCCTCATTCGCACCAGCAGTACAGTGACCGTCACCAGCAGAGTACAGACCAGTCTGTCACTGTACTGCCATACAGTGACCAGACGCAAGCACTCACTGCCAGCCAGGTACAGAGTGATCATGGGTTAATGTACAAAGCATAAAGTTTTCACTGTTTTTGCTGTTATATTGTTAAATTATAATCTTACCATTGATTTGACGTCGGAGAGCTTCAGCTTGTGTGTGTGTGTGTGTGTGTGTGTGTGTGTGTGTGTGTGTGTGTGTGTGTGTGTGTGTGTGTGTGTGTGTG
>JAOXYF010000013.1:14850701-14918037 GCA_028565775.1 Sternarchorhynchus goeldii
TGTGTGTGTGTGTGTGTGTGTGTGTGTGTGTGTGTGTGTGTGTGTGTGTGTGTGTGTGTGTGTGTGTGTGTGTTGGCGTGTGTGTTGGCGTGTGTTTTTTACAGAGGCACATGCCCCAGTGCTTTCGTGACCCAGCTGTAGCTCCTTTGAGGAAGCTCTCCATTGACCTGATCAAAACCTACAAACACATTAATGAGGTACTGTACTGATGCACAACTGTCTGTTGTTCATGGACTCTTTTTTTTCCTTTTAAAACAAGAGTTGTACCAGAGATACCAGATATTCAGCTATTGACAGCACCACCCAAAGCACAATCACATCAGAATTTTTCATTGAAAGCTATGAGGTAAAAATAAAATTTGGTACTGCAGATCACTATGGAGGCATCTGTGATTGGTTGTTATTCAGATTTGTTCCGCTAGGGGTTACCCTTCAGCAGAAGAAACTTAACAGGAGCTGAAATTTCTGGCATAGCTGGGATCCTCAAAGTTCAAAATAGGCAAATAACCAATTTGCATCGCAGATGTTATGTTCATTGTTGATGAGTACTTTAAATGTAAAGTGTCCATCATTGCTTTGGCTTGGAATTGGTTCACATGATGGGAGGTCCTCCTGTTAGTGCAGACAGGGCTCAAACACACATGCGCTAAGCCGGACACTTCAGTAGTCATGTAGGGATGAATTTATTTAGATTAAAGAGGAAGATGATGGTGGTGTGGGGAAGGTGGGAGGTGGTGGAAGCGGACTTCGTCTCGGGACAGGTCTGCTGGCTGCGCACAGGTCCTCCCAGGCCCAGTTCATGCTCTGTGTAGCGCAGCGGGAGAAAGAACCGCAGACAGAAGCAGCACTGAGCAAGTTGCTCTTTCTGAGCACACCTTTCTACAGAGAAGTTCTGTGGCAGGTTAGGACATTACACATTGGCAAACGGATGGTTCCGGTCAGGAAAGTATGCTGAGGGGGTTTAGTCATACTAATGCGTACTTATTCAATATAATGTTGCTTATTTTGACCCTGAATTTTATCTTTAATGACCTTAAAGTTCCTTAAATTACTTTAACATTATTGCAAGGTACATTTAAGTTACTGTAAGTATATGCTGAATATAATCTGCATTTGTAATTTCACCACATTTCTAAAATGTGCACAAACCCAATGATGCCGATGTTGTTTTTTCCTTTGTTTAAATTTGATGGTTGAATTTCTGTCTTCATAGGTATATTATGCAAAAAAGAAACGGCGGCATCAACAGGGTCAAGGTGAAGACTCCAGCCATAAGAAAGAGAGGAGAGTCTTCAACGATGGCTATGATGACGACAACTACGACTATATTGTCAAGAATGGGGAGAAGTGGATGGACCGTTATGAAATTGACTCTCTAATTGGAAAAGGGTCTTTTGGCCAGGTAAGAGTGCTTAGCTCATTTAGACAGTTGCGACTGCTTGAGTTATAAAGCGTACAATCGCATAACGCTGGTGGGAAAGGCGCTGAACCACTCTGTTTTGAGTGTTTTCTCTCGTAGTTTATGATCACACTCAATTTCTGGCCATGGTTCCAAAATTGGGAGTTAAAATTGCAGGCAGGGACTAACTTAGAAATGTACTTCTTAATTTAATTCTTTAAATTCTCTTTTTGGCATCCATTGAACCTTTGTACGCAGGAAATGCTCAGATGGTGCTGATGTCACACATTTCGTTTTTATGAAGTGCCTGAAAGATGTGTGATTTGACCATTTCAAATCCTCCATTTCACTTGACTAGGAATGACCCCAAAATGCCTGACAGAGTTATAATGGAACCCAAACAAAGATGCATGCAGATGTTTGTTTAACTTTTGCATTTGTTGTAGGTTGTAAAAGCTTTCGACCGCTCTGAGCAAGAATGGGTAGCAATTAAGATCATCAAGAACAAGAAGGCTTTTCTCAGTCAAGCTCAGATTGAAGTGCGGCTTCTTGAACTCATGAACAAGCATGACACCGAGATGAAATACTATATAGGTATTGTTGCCAAGTACATGTAAAACCTTTTAAAAGATACAGTGTGTTGTGTTGCAGTTCAAAGCCATCAATAAATACCTAATTAAATGAAAAATGTATCTCTTGCTGCCTTGCAGTTTTCTGGAGGCTTGTCGTACTTCCATTATTTACCGTACAACAAAGACTTTTGTATCACTAATACAAAACTTTGCAACACTGTTTACTTTATAACATCAAGGAGGAATGCCAAAAAAAACAGATTAACATCACCACCCAAAACTTGCCACACCAATACTCAAATACATCAGGACATTTCACCTTCAAGAAAATGTTTTGTGTTGGGTTAAAAAAAAAAAAAAAAAAAAAAAAAATCCAATCCCAGTTGTACTTGCAGTGCGGTAAATATCTCTCCTCTCATTTTTTTTTCTTTCTGTGTCTCCTTTCTTTGTGGCTTCCTAGTTCATCTGAAGCGGCACTTCATGTTCCGGAATCACCTTTGCTTAGTATTTGAAATGTTGTCATACAACTTGTATGACTTGTTACGTAATACAAACTTCAGAGGAGTCTCTTTGAACCTGACCCGGAAGTTCGCCCAGCAGCTGTGCACAGCTCTGCTGTTTCTTGCCACACCTGAACTCAGCATCATACACTGTGACCTCAAGCCAGAGAACATCCTACTATGTAACCCCAAGAGAAGCGCCATTAAAATAGTGGACTTTGGAAGCTCCTGCCAACTTGGACAAAGGGTACAATTTTCCAGCAATGATGCAAAGCGTTTTTATTAGCTTGTACATAAGAAAAAAAATGTACCATTTTATTTGTATGTATCTCACATGGCACAATTTAAGCACAGTGAACCTTGTTTTCCTGCTTGATTCTCAGATATATCAGTATATACAAAGTCGATTCTATCGCTCTCCTGAAGTGCTGCTGGGAATGCCGTATGATCTGGCTATCGACATGTGGTCACTGGGATGCATATTGGTGGAGATGCATACGGGAGAGCCTCTGTTCAGCGGAGCCAATGAGGTAAAGAGAAGAGAAAGGTGGGGGGGGGGGGTTAGATATTCAGGAAAAATGAAAGGCACATTTAAATTCCTTGCTTTATATACAGGTGGACCAAATGAACAAAATTGTTGAAGTTCTTGGCATCCCACCTAATCACATAATGGACCTAGCACCAAAAGCCAGAAAGTTTTTTGAGAAGTTGTCAGATGGGACATGGAGTATAAAGAAGACCAAAGATGGGAAAAGGGTATGTCTTGGTAGTGTATTGGTTTATGATGACTGGAGTGAGATTTGATTTCTTGTAATGAATCATTCCTCTTTGAACAGTACAAACCTCCGGCTTCTCGTAAGCTCCATGCCATCTTGGGAGTGGAGGCTGGTGGACCAGGAGGTCGAAGGGCTGGGGAATCTGGCCACGCAGTAGCTGACTACTTGAAGTTCAAGGACCTTGTACTCAGAATGCTGGATTATGACCCTAAGACTCGAATCCAGCCCTACTATGCTCTCCAGCACAGCTTCTTCAAGAAGACGGCAGATGAAGGAACAAACACGAGCAGTAGTGTTTCAACAAGTCCTGCACTCGAGCAGTCGCAGTCCTCAGGGACCACTTCCAGTACGTCCTCAAGCTCAGGTACACATTGTATAGATTTCTCAAAGCATTTTATTTACAAATCATTGCATTGTTTTGCTCAACTGGTTTGATGCATGAGTTTATATGAAATGTTTCTAAGCCAGAAAATAAGTGAATTAAGATGTAAGCCAGTATAAGTCTGTTGGCGTTATCTTAGGAGGATCATCTGGAACAAGCACCAGTGGCAGAGCAAGGTCTGATCCAACTCACCACCATCGGCACAGTGGGGGTCACTTTGGCACGGCGATGCCAACCATAGACTGTGACAGCCTCTGCCCTCAGGTAAACAGGCTTATTTTCAACTTACTTTTAAAATATTTTGGTAACAATTTTTTTTTTTATATATATCACCACATGATAATACTGTTAAGAATATTGCCACCAGTGGCTTCCCGCTGGTCATGACATTTCTGAAATATCGCAGAAAAAAGTTCAAAAAGTCTATTCCAGACGTGAAAAGTTGGAGGATTTTTTTAAATACATTTTTTGGTCAAGTCATGGGATTTCAGGGAATATTGTTTTGTAGCACCATTCGTTTAAAAAAAAATAATAAAAATAAATAAATAAATAAATTTCGATGGGTTTTTTTTTTGTCACAGAACGTCAGGCAAAAATCTGGGAATTTGACATTTGACTTTGTTTAACTGCTAGATTTAGTAGGTGTGTCCGAGTAGAGCGATCACCAAACTTTGCTGGAGTCTGGCTCTCCAGAACCGGAGTCTGACACACTGATCCAGACCAAACCAGTTTTGTAACTGAATTTGCCAGCTAGGAAATCAGAATACTTGGCTTGTTTTATGGCATTTTATTGACTACAATATGGTGTGTTCTGCCTGCTTGTGTGTCTGTGTGTGTCTGTGTGTGTGTGTCTGTCTGTGTGTGTGTCTGTGTGTGTGCGTGCCTTTGTCTCCTTACAGACAAGACAGCCTTACCATCCACCTGTAGTATGGACTGGTGGTGTTGGACCAGAACCTGTCACTGTAGAGACACATCCAGTCCAAGAGACCACGTTTCATGTGCCTCCCCAACATCCTAAAGTATTGCACCCTCACCCTCACCACCATCACCACCACGCCCACCATCATGGACCGGTCATAGCAGCTCTCTCTCAGCCACGGCTCTACAACTCGCCTACCAACAGCGCCTCCACACAGGATTCTATGGAGGTCGTGCATGGTCACCTATCCATGACGTCCCTGTCTTCCTCTGCATCCTCTTCCTCCACATCTTCCTCTTCCACGGGAAACCAAGGCAACCAGGCTTACCAGTTTCGCCAGGTTCCTGCCAGTGTCCTGGACCTCAGCCAAAATGGAGGCATAAACATGGGTTTGGGTGCCTTCTCAAATCCTCGCCAAGAGACTGGCATTGCTGGACATCCAACTTACTCTGCTGCCACAAACACAGGACCTGCTCACTTCATAACAGAGGGACATTTGGGTTTAAGACAAGCTATTGAGAGGGAAGAGTCTCCGATGACTGGAGTATGTGTTCAGCAGAGCTCAATGGCCAGTTCGTGACTAAACTGAAAACGGTTTGTTTTCTGTGTGCGATTTTATTTTCTAGTTGTTTCTTTTTCTTCGATTTTTAAAATGGTGCATAGATAACAAAAGCTGCTCACTTTTTAGGGGAGATATCACTGAATCGCTACAATTGGAGGTTATTTAAATAAAAGTATTTCAAATATCTTTCCTTTTTCAGTTAACATTAGTAATGCTGCAAAACAACCCGGGTGAACGTGAGAAATCCATCTACCAGTTCACTCTGCACATAGTGTTGATTCCCCCCCATTGTTCCTCCTTACTGTTTTTTCCCCCTTTCATTTCAGTTTGTTTTTGTTTATAGTGAGCATTTCATATCCAAGAGCTGCCACACAACTATGTAAAGCAATGCAAAAACATCCATTCAAGTTCAAATGGTAAACATTTTTTATTTTTTTTTAACTTGATAATTTATTTACCCTTTAAGTGAAACCTCTCAAAAGAGCTGTATGTTTAAAAACTGTAGCGTGTCGAGGAAGCAGTACTTGCGGTGACCTTTTGTGTTGTCTGTATTGTGTAACACTTTGAAAGGTGGCACGTGGAAGAGGAGCTCCACCAGCGAACAGCACAGGCGGGGGGGTGGGGGTGGGGGGGAGAGCCGTGCTCGATCTGGGCTTCCCAGAATCAGCTGCAGTACTGTTTGCACCGGGAGCTCTCTGACTCTGGGGAAGCTTTCTCACTAATTGATGAGGACATGCACTGTAGGGAGCAGGTCCAGATTAATTAGGGGCATTGTTAAGAGTCATATTGGCCTTAGATTTTGAATGAAAAGATGGTTAAATAAAGATGGCTTTCCTCTATTTTTAACATTTGAATGGTCCTTAATAGTTTAGAGGAATGCCAAATAGAATAATGGTTATTAAGAGGCCTTTATTACAGGGTCAAGTGTCCTAAAATGACTTCCTATAATTCTTCTTCCCTGATTGGGATATTAATGAAGGTAGTCGGCCCTATTTGAGATGCTTGATTTTATTTATTTTTTTCCCCTTTTCTCTTTGAGTATACAGTTTTCATTGAAGATTGTGTACTTAAATTTGCCTCTTCAATTTTTAGTACATAAATAAGTGCTGAAATTTGTGACTGCCTTTTTCTCCTCTTGAATTATGCTGTGAATTTTACATTGTTTTTCCTGTTTGTCCTTCCTTTTTTTTTTATACCAAAGCGATTGATTTTATAGTTCTGTAACCAATAATGTAGCAGTTCACCACTTCAACACAAGGTTTATTATTAAAAGTATAAATTTTGTCCCTACAAAATGTCTATCAGCTACTACTGCAAACTGGAATTTTTGCTGAACTTGGTACATTTTAAAATTGAGTTTATTATTGTGATTCAACCCATCAACATTTTTTTCCCCCTTTTGTTTTTATATATTAAGGTAAATGTCAAATGGGAGCGTAGTTTAAAGAGACACTGTCTGCTGCTCTGCAGGCTACAGAGTAGCTGAGCGATCTGCAAAAGACAATGATGAGAGAAGTGTTTCGTTTTGTAGTTACCTGATCAGTGGGATAATCAGTCAGTAATGCTGCCTTTGATACTTAGTCTGAGTAACATACTAATTTCTACCTAAGTACCCAAGTAGCTACTCATATTGAAATATTCAGGCAGTGTACTGTAGCTACATTGAGTTAAAATTTTGTTACACATTCTGTTTGTGTTTGCTTCCTGTAATACTATTCAAAGGGAATTTAGAAATGACTGGCACACGCATGTGTCTGGGCACATGCATGTTTTGAAGAGGCTCAGTGTTTTTTAAGCCACTTTACAGTCACAAAAGCAATTGCTAGTATTTGCATAAGCAATCTCACCTAGACTTTACAGTAAAACAGGTTGTGAGTTGTCGTCCTACATAGCCTCACAGTTGCATTTGGTGTCGACTAAGACCAACACCTTGCTTATTATCTCTTTGAATCTAGCAGTTAAACAGACAGCAGTTCATCCTAACACAAAGTGGTGGTTATTTCTGCCATTGTTACTCAAAGACTTTGCTACCTTCATAAATCATAACCTGAATCATATTTGAGATATTTACATATCCCAACAGTAATGCTAATGAAAGTGGTGTCTCGATGTTAAAAATTGCTTAAAATGTTTTTATAAATTAAATTATTTGAGTGGGAATCCAGCAGTTTGCTGACCTCAACGTAAAACATTCCAAACGAAAAATAAAATTAGACTTTAAGTGTATACCTGTTTCAACTGTTGCTAAGTGACATCTGATTTAGTGCAGTTTTCATAAAATGCAGCCCCTTTTTAATAGTTGAAATAGAATTTATGTATATATTTATATTTTTTTAATAAAATAAGTATAGAACTCACTACATTACTCCTGCTGGTATATCAGTCACATTGTCATCCATTTGTTTTTCACTAAAGAGAAATTTCACTTTCCAAAACTGCTTTTAGAGAGCACTAGATTTCATCAGATCGACACTTTGATAAGGGGAAAAAAATGAACTCTTGTACTGAACGATTGCTTTGACAGGGTATAATATGCTTGTGTAACCGCAAGGGTTTTTGTTTGTTTGTTTGTTTTTTCTTGTCTTTGCCCCATTTGTCCAAGAAGGATCATGGTCAATCAAATCCTGAATGCACATAACATCAAAAAGACAAAGAACGCTGATCCAGGTTTCTGAACATAAACCATATAAATAGGGAAGGAATTTGGTCTTAGTTCAACACTCCTTTTCAGTGAGACTTTGTGTATTGAATTGATGGCCCATTACTCTAAACCCATTGTAACAGTCACCATTATTTCAGTTACATGCAGACTCCCTGCCCCCCCCCCCCCAAGGGTTCATGAGATAACTGTTATACTTTTCTGAACGTTCTCAGTTTTATTAAGATGTTCTGCTGCCATTTTTTTTTACTTTTGTTTTTGCTTTTTTAATACATGAAACATGCACTATATAACTGAACAGCATGGGGAAAAGGATGTGTCCACAGATTGTAAGAGCTAGTCAAGACTTTGCTGTGTATATGAAAATGCTCTTTGTATTATATATTCAGTCTTATGTATGATATATATAAAAAAAATAACCTACTTGACATCCACCTTGCCTTTATCTTCATTTCTACTCGTAACGATCATGTATTAATTGTGAGTAATATGTGCTAAGGTTTGTGGAGTGAATTGTATAAGTAATGAATTGTGTAAGTAAACTTACAAGAAGCTAACTGCGCGGCTCGTTGGTCTAGGGGTATGATTCTCGCTTCGGGTGCGAGAGGTCCCGGGTTCAAATCCCGGACGAGCCCTTTCCTTTATATAGGTATAGATCTTCTTGCTGAAATCATAATAAAACATTTACATCATTTATTATTCGTGCAGCACTGATCAAATTAAACCAATGTTAAATTTAGTGCGCACAGTTCTGATGCAAGATTACTTATGTAAATTAGCTAGCTATCTAGCACGCTAACATAAACATGATAACGGAACCAAATCTGATTGTAGTTTACCCTTCCAAGGTTTAAACACCACACGATGCACTAAATAATGTCTTTGATTTTGCGAAAATAATCCATTCGTTTTTAGTCTGTAAACAATTTTTCGCATTTATGACTCGAAGCATTATGGGACTGTGATGAATTGCATTCTGGGACAGAAGCTCAATCCCCGCTCCCACTTCACGTAGTTCCGTGCTTTGTTAGCTATCAAGCTAGCAAGCTAGATGGAGGTGGTATGCTGATGCAATGGAAAATGCTGTCCAGTATTTTTATACATGAAATGACGTGTGACTTGTAAACTGCAAGAAAATACGAATAGTAGTTTCATAAACAATGCCAAATTTTTGCGCGGCCCCGAATTGCACCAGGAAAAGCACTCAGTCTGATTTGGCTTTCTTTAGGTTTCCAAGAGATCCTGAGAGGTAAACACATGTTTTCTTGTAAAAGTCAGTACACCTATGCGAATTATTACAGCTCCTGTCGTTTCCACGGTCATCGACTGATGAATATGAAAGTAGAAGTACCTATTATCTGCAATCTGCCTGAGCTACAATCAGTAAGCAGCCAGCTAGCTAGCTAATGGTGTGAGATCCGTTGTAAATCTTGCCAAGCATGAGACCGAGCTGGCTAGCTGGATGGTTAGCTTAGACGGCGGGGAAAGAAGTTAGCAAGATGTTAATTAGCTACTAAATTAAATACCATTGGTTTCAATTGCTCGCCAAGTTTCGTGACTAAAAAAAATCATTGAATAAGTATGTGTAATTGTGGTTAACGATAGTAAGGGTGCTAGCTAGCTTAGACTCGTGCGCGAAGAAAGAGTAACAGCTAAAGCTAGTTTTAGCCTGTTTACTTTCGGCAGGGTAAGCTTGCGCTAAACGTGCATTTGGCTATTGACCTTTTGAGCCCTGTGTTAGGAAGAGTATTGATTTATTTCCAGTGAACTAGGATTGTATATTTGATCTACGCATCTACATTCTGGATGCAATAAAAGCATGGCATTTGGTTATTGAAACAAATGTGACATCCCAGACAAAACCTGTAACGTTAGCAAAGTTTAAAGTTTTAAAACCTAGGTTAACCGTTCCTGTCGTCCAGTGTCTGCGTACGCATGGAAGACGTCTGTTAAGGATTTTAAGCATCGAGCACAACTGAGCACCTGTCCTCTCATAAAAGTTGTCACTACAAGAGAACTTGTGTGACTTGAAAACTTGAAGTTAATCATACTGTAAACCTTGTGTGTGTAGATCCAAAGTTGTTTAACTGTTTTATTTTTTATTTATATGCTCAGATGTAGGCTCTGGGTGGAGAACTGTCGCCGTGCCGATCTTGAGGAGAAAACACCTGACCAGTTGAATAAACACTACCGACTATGTGCAAAGCATTTTGAACCAACAATGATATGTAAAACTGTGAGTGTCCTGGCATGTGACTTCAGCAGTGCCTAGTATACTTTGAAGATTCCTATTCATACAGTGCTGATCATGGAGTGCTGATCCATAAAATGTTGCTGTTGTCCTTCAGAGCCCATATAGGACAGTACTGAGGGATACTGCTATTCCCACGATTTTTGATTTAACGAGCCACTTGAGCAATCCACACAGCAGGCATCGTAAACGCATCAAAGTTTTGGTAAGCTGACCTTGTCAAGTGAAATTTCTCCATAGTTTTGACTTTTTACATGCATCTTATAGATTTTTAATATAACATCCCAGTGCAATTTTATAGATGATTAAGCAATATTTTTGAAAAATATAAACAAATAATTTATATTTGCAATATTATTATCTTTTTTGTTTGTTGTGCTGCCTTGCCCTGTGGCATTTTGTAATAACATTCATTTGTTCATTAATATTTTGTATGTAAATCATATTTATTTTATGATTTATCCCTTCCACTGTTTGGTTTTCATCTTTGCAGACAGATGAAGAGGTACGAAAAATCAAAGAGAGAAGATGTGAGTATTCTTTGTGATTTCAGGTGTGTCAGTAGAGATTGGAAGTAGAATCTGGTTCTTGTTGTAAATGTATTCGTTAATTCATCTTACAGTGGAGTCCTCAATTGAACAGCTGCTTTCCAAAAAAGACAAAAATGATGGTCAGGATGACACAGAGACCAGTGACGATGTTCCTCAGCTGACTACACATCAAAAAGAACTAAGAGAATTTTTAAGATCCTTGTTTGAAGTCATTGTTCTAATAGGAAAGCAAAACTTTCCACTGAGTAGCCGCCTGAAAGATGATCCGGGAAATAATTCCTTTATTATGAGCACTTTTCAGGCTTTGGTGGAAAACCGCATTAATGCTGGTGATGAGTTTCTTAGAGGGAGATTTGAAGTATCACCTGTTAATGAGGAATATTGCCCAGTCGCACAGCAAAGGCAGCTGCTTGATGTGTGTGAGAGATGTGTTCGTGAGGAGCTCCTTCAGGAAGTAAGAGAAAGCCGTTTCTTTTCACTGGTGACTGGAGAGCTGGTGGAGTTTCCAGAGGGCCAGCATCTCCCAGTGTTCTTGCGTTTTGTGGACCAGACGAACACACTTAGGGAGGAGTTTATAGAGTTCCTCTCTTTTGGGGGAGAGGAACTCTCTGTGGCAGATCACCTGGAGTATCACATTACAAAGACATGGGGCCTCAGTATGGAGGACTGTAGAGGCCAAGCACATGCAGGCTTTGGTGTTCTTGGCAGTAGGATGAAAGCCATGGCAAACCAGCTGATGGACAAATATCCAATGGCTGTGAATAGCCCTTGCTCTACCTGTGCCCTTAACATCCACTTAGCTAACAGCATTCCTCTGACCGGAGTTCAGGTAGTGATATCTGTTCTAAAAAAGGCTGATGAATTTTTTAAGGCTTCTCCACGACTTCAGGCTGAATTAGACAATGCCATCTCCATTCTTTGTCAGGGCAATGAAGAGAGAGCAAATGACCTCAAAGAGAGCTCTCGTGCGACCTGGACAGACCTGCATAATGTTTTTGAAATGGCTGTCGATCTGTTGGAGCCACTTCTGCTTTGTATGGACAGTGTCCATGATAATGAAGATTTGAAATGGAACGATCGAATCACTAGTGATGCTTATGCAATCTCTGAGGCTCTGGCCGACTTTGAGTTTATTGTTACCTTGGTTGTGCTCAAGAATGCGCTCTCTTTCACAAGAGCGTTTGGCAAAAACCTACAAGGAGAGACCCTTGATGTTTTTTTTGCAGCCAACAGTCTAACGGCTGTTTTGCATTCTTTGCATGAGGTTATAGACAATATTGAAGTGTACCACGAATTCTGGTTTGAAGAAGCAGTACATCTTGCTACTGCTATGGAGATCCCCGTCAAAGTCCCCAGGCTGTTCCTCAGGAAGCAGCGGGCAGTAGAAACTCTGGAGATTCAAGCAGAGTCTTTCTTCAAAGAGTACCTGACAGTTCCAGTCATGGAGTACATCATTCAGGAAATTAAGGATATTTTCACCGAGAACCATCTTAAGGCTCTCAGGTGCCTGTCTCTTGTTCCGGCGGTCATGGGCCAGATGAAGTTTAATACGTCAGAAGAGGCTCATGCGGATGTGTTCAGGAGCGATCTTCCCCATCCGGACACGCTGCCCGCAGAGCTGCACTGCTGGAGGATCAAATGGAAACACAGGGGAAAGGAAGTCTGCTTGCCCTGCACCATCCATGAGACGCTGCAGCACTCCGACGTAAAGTTCTTCCCAAACGTCAACACATTTCTGAAAATTCTGGCCTCATTGCCGGTTTTGAAGCTTGGCGGTGGACATAGTGAGGCTGGGCAGAAGCGCTTAAAGGCGTACGTTTTGGACACACCGGTGAGCCACAGGTCCAAGAGTTTGGCTATGCTAAATATCAATTATCACATAAAAATGGATCTGGAGGAAATGGTTGAATGCTACATCAAAAGTTATCCAGAGGATGAAAACGATTGATAAATAAATAAAAAAATGAACTACAGTGACATCACCTACCAGTCCAGCTCTCTTCTGAAATGTGGTTATATGGAGTTATATTTTTGTAACTGCTGTAAATAACTTTTTCTTTGTTTTGCTGTATTTATCTTTCGTGTCCAAAGGACACAATTCCACACACCTCTGCACTGCTGTTTATGTTGACCTTTTCAGGCCTAAATCCGTCTCATCTAAGTGAATTGTCGTGTTGGAGTCTGTTTTATGAAACTGGGATAATTGGTGAAAAAACGTGAATTGGATGGCAAGTATTGCCTTCTCTTTGCTTGGGTACAAACAGTAATACTCCACTTAAATGATGATAAATAAATGTGACTCTGGATTTTAATGTGGAGTTCTAGGACTCCTCATATGCCTTACACTGGTATGTTAATATGAGATAGGACAGAGAATAAATTCACTAAAATGCGTCACATATGCTTTATCAAGCTTGACCTTTTACATTTAAGTGGTTTATTGGGGATAGTGTTTGTTGAGTATGTGTAGACAGTTGTATGTTGCTTAGAACTACTGACTCCTGCCCTGAAGGAGAGCAGTGTACATCACCTTAAGTGTAAAGAATAGATGATCTGTATTTTTTCCCCTTAGTGTTAGTCCCATGCCAATTTTCTGTGTCATATATCCTGACAGGAATAGTCGATCACACCCATGTGAAACGCTGCAACTACATTTTTACACAAGGAAAATGGTCAAGTAAAGTGGTAAAAAGTACATTTAATCTGAATCAAATGTAATCTGCATTTTGTTTTAGTCCCAGTTTGTTATTAAAGGCTTTATTCAATTGTGGCATTTCCTGCAGCATTTTACATCTGTCCCTGTTGTTGTAAATGTGTACTCGAGATGCTCTGCTGCTACTTGTTCTGAATTCGGAAGCATCAGTTCTAATAGAACTGAACTTGCTTCTGAAGTTCTGAATTCAGAAGCATCAGTTCTAACAGAACCGAACATGGATCTGCAGCAGGTTTTTGTAAACCCTGCCTTGATGATTGATCTGGATCTGCAGTGCATGGGTCAGTACCATAAAACATTTTGAGCTGCTTTTTGGTAGGATTCTAAAAGTCAGGATTATAAGATCAACCTGTTGCTCAAGTTAGTTGAGCCAAGCATAACTTGATCAGGTCTTTTCATTCTTCAGACATGCAGAGCAAGTAATGCTTCACCCACAGAGGTGATTGGAGAAAAAAAGGTACCGCACAGA
The DNA here is from genome assembly GCA_028565775.1 of Sternarchorhynchus goeldii. NCBI lineage: Eukaryota > Metazoa > Chordata > Actinopteri > Gymnotiformes > Apteronotidae > Sternarchorhynchus > Sternarchorhynchus goeldii. Next base: position 14,864,455 of record JAOXYF010000013.1, read on the forward strand.
AAATGTACTGCACAGCGATACCTGTAATGATCTGTTGTTTTGAAACAATTCAGTAAGGCACTCTAATAGACACATACACACAGTATACCTCTGTAAAGCAATTTACAACTGAATACAACATCCCTGGACATATTGCATGTTTCACATCAATTCATTTTTCACATTATTGGTGAACCAATTCCAAAATGACTACAGCGTGATGGAAAACAAACAAACAAACAAAAACAATTACTAAATCTTACTCCCGCCTTATTTCCTATAGGTTTCCGATTTGTTTACCACTTTTGATTTTATAATATGTGAAGCAATATGAGAGCAAACAACAAATGTATTTGTATTTGTGTTGGAGTTCTTAAATATAACACAATGTAACCAGTCTAGAATATTTTGTAATCTTGAATTAATTTTTCTCCATGCATTAACAGGATTGCAGTCAACGTGTGAATTTGTACTCGGCAGCAAGATCGCGCGATCTTCGTAGCATGTCGTATCCTGTAATGTCACACCCCTTTCTCAGGTTTCAAAACAGAAGCAGGGTTAGCCATAAAGTCCAGCAAGGTGGCGGCACAGCTGAAGTACACATCTGTCCTGTTCTCTTATCTCACCTGCAGACAGCTCGGCTTCGCAGGGTTGCATTGCAGTGCCATGTGATAATTTACTGTTACATACATACTGTTAACAGATCCTAACCATTTGAGGGGGTTGATCACGCTCGTGCTTAGCCTTATTAATGAATGGTTATGTGAATGTTTCTTTTGCAGACGAGTTTGTCGATGTCACGTTAGATATCTTAGATATCTATATCTCTCTCGCTCCCCCTCTCTGCCTGTCTCTCCTGGAATTCAAATGGGTAGACTGCTGCAGTGGATGGCCAACGCCACTAGATGGTACGCGTCTCTTGGTACGTGGCCTAAGAAAGAAACAAAAGAATATGGGCGTGACTCCGTAGCCCACGAGCATTCGGAAGTTCCACTAGTCTGGAAGCACGGGCGTTGGGTGAGCGTGTGAACGGAGAAGGGCAAAAGTATCCAGATGAAGGTGACAGCGCGTCCGCGGTTTAGAACAACCAGCAGAGCTTTCACTCGAATGAGGCGGACCTAAAACGGATTGCTTTGTTATTATAGAACGACTGACACAGAAACTACGCAGTCCATGTATATATAAAGTAAGATACTTCTGGGGAAACTCCTGATAAGACCCTTCAAAACATGAAAAGTGGCGGGGAAAGCATTTTCCGTTCACTTTCCTAATTCCAAATATCAATCACACGACTGATGTGCCATCTCCCGTCTTGCAGAATGACTGCTATTAAAAGTATCAGACCGGTGAATCTTCAGCTATAAATAAATAACAGGACGAACCCATAAATGAACAGGACTTTTTAAGAGCATTATTTTTATCAGATGCCAAATGGTTAAATTAGGGGCGTATCCTCCAGCTCGAGACGCTGACGGCTGCAGGTGACCGGTCACTCTGCAGAGTCTGGGCGTTTTAGATAAGAATCCTCACAACCGGGGTGCACTTCATCCGATCCGTCTGTTTACGGAGACTTTTAAACTGCAGTCATTTGTTTATTTTTGAACGAACGGTGCACGGGAAACATTAAATGACTTGAAATTACTTTTTCGCTGCAAAGGCAAGTGCGCAAGCGCGTGCAGCACAATACGGGTTCTCGGCATCGCGGACGATTCCGCGGATCTCTTTCGCATCCTGGGAGTAATCGCAAAGGTGGGGAAGTAACACTTCTACATCTACTAAGAGGGAAAAACCCGGTGCCTTATCTTTCTATTTCTGAATCGGTCCTGCAATCGTTCACCGCGATCCTCCATGGCGTGGCCATGCATCACCAGGGCTTGTTGCATCAACCGCTTTTGGAGCGAGCTGGACAAAGCGGACATCGCCGTGCCTTTGGTTTTCACTAAGTACTCAGATGTGGCCGAGGTGCAGCATCTTCACCCGCAGCCTAAGCCGTTACATCCACAGCGGCCAGGCCCAGTCACCATAGAAACTCAGCCCGCCCATAGCGCTCAGGAGGAGTCTGCCAAAGTACCGCGTGCAGCTGATGCCGCAGCATCCTCACGCGATGGGTCAAGTGCCTCTGTTATGCGCCAGGATTTCAAAGCCTGGAGAATTCGTCCCGAGCCAAGCTGCAAGCCGAAAAACGAGTATCATCCGTCTGAAACTCCGTTCAACAACGAGACACAGTATCAGAAAGATTATAAAGCATGGCCTATTCCGAAAAAAGGAGATCACCCGTGGATTCCCAAAGCCAGTGTTCCTGCGTCTGCTGTGAAGGCCGAGAGCGATAGCAGCAAACAGGAACAGACGAAAGCTACTAATGAGACGGGCGTGGAGAAATGTGAAATCGAAGAGAAGGTGCGCGAGAAAGAAACCAAGGAGAAGAAGAAGAAACTGGTGAAGAAAGAGAAGCCGCCCGAAACTGTGGGTTCGAGCGCCGAGAAACGACAACCGACAGCGGAGGCTCGAGGAAGATCGGTAGCGGACGCGCTGAACATGCAGATTAAGCAAGAGGTGACCTCTGGAACCTCATATAGGTAAGTATTAATGTGATCTTTTAGCAAATGTTGTTATTGTTCTATTAATATAATGTCACATGCGTTATGACGTTACTTCGCGTGTTTTCAACTTAATCTTATTTTCAGTCATAGTTCATTACTGATAGCGGTGGAAGGCCATACAGTTTAAAAATTAAAAATTAAGATTAAAATTTTCTTGTCAGATCACTGATAAAATTGACTAGTTCATAAAGTGAAATCCTGACTGTGATTTTAATCTGTAGTGTACTTACACCCCCCTCCCCCCTACACACACTACCACCGTGGGGTTTAAATTTCAAGTTGTTTGGTCACTTTTGCATTGCATATCAATAACAGTGGCACCAAGAAGCAGTAACCAAGAAGTGATATTTTAACCCAGAGGACAGTTTTCTCTCTTAATCCATTACACCATCATTATCCTTTGTGGTTTCTTAGTAGATTGTGATTGTACAAAGCAAAATTATCACCAAACAGTGTAGTTGTTCTGTATTGATCGATCTGAAAATATCTTTATACAAATGGCACATAGGTGTAATATATTGTACTGAGATCAGTTTTCCCCTTGTGCCACTACTTGAAATCTAATGAGTCATGCCTGTGTTTTCAGCTCATGTGATTCGTGCAGTTCAGAAACTCTTGAATGAATATTTTTGGGGCATTACATAGTTTCAGCTTTTTAAAATATACATCAAATATTTCACAGTTGTCTCTTGCCCTGAAATGAGCACACAGTGGATTTATGAACTGTATCTCACCCAGAGAGATAAAGGAGATTTTACATTCCTCCTGCTGCATGCTTTTACTCCTGGAGAGTTGCAAGCCCAAACCTTCCATTTTCAGGACAGAGTTCAAGGCTTATACTGATGTCAAGCCCGTGAAGCCCATCAAGGCCAAATTGCAGTATAAACCACCGGCGGAGCAGAAGGCCAGCCTGGAGACCAGCTACAGCGCCACCTTCAGGGGGGAGCAGAGCAAGCCCGGAGCCACAGACAACAAGCTTCTAGAGCGTCGGCGAATACGCAGTCTGTATAGTGAACCCAGCGGCAAGGAACCCAGCAAGGTATGGGGGAGGGCTGGTGTGTTACCTGGGACAGGTGTAACAGCTACTCCAAGCAGTGGGCTTCAGAGCAGTGTAGTCCAGTCCATATGAAGTTAACTAGTTGTAATATTGTCCTTGTCTATATGTGGGGTTTTATTGTTAAGAATGAAATCAGGAATTCATGATACAAGTATCGCAGGGTCCCCGAACATCCTGTGTGTTTATTAACAGGAAGTAACCTTTCGAGACTTGATGCAGTCTTGCAGGGTTGTTTCTTAAAATGCTGGGGTTGGTTTAGTACCAAAAACATCTCTGCAGTCTTTAACAAAGTCACTTTAACCGATGCCACTTAACAGATAAATACCCAGTAGCAGTGTTAAAAGCTATTTAGGTGAGCATGTTTCAAAACAAAGGACAGTGATTGTGCGTATGTGTGTGTATGTGATTATGTAGATCCTTTTCTTATCCTCATAGGACTGTTCAGACAGTGACAGCACTTCTGTTCTAAGCCTGCTGTAGTCAGGTGTGTTTTTATAAAGTTTCCTACTGAAAGCATGGAGGATCTGGGGCATCCCACAACAGCACACCAGCACCACGGCTGAGCCTGTACCACGTACCGTGGGTCAGATTCAATCCATCCGCAAACAGGACAGTTTGGAGCTGAGCTGTCCAAGTCCAGAGACCAGCTACAGCACCACCTGCAGGGGAGCGTATTGCCTAGCAGGCACTCCCCGATCTAGAAGTTCAGTACAGAGCACAGTGCCACAGTCAGCCAACAATGCCGGTTTTCAGTGTCAGAAGTATAACATTTATCGCGGCACACAAACTAAGCATCTTACATGTTATCCAAAAGACGGATGGGTGGAAGGCTGGAAGGATTTAGATGAGGTGGCAGGGAACGAGGGACTGATGGATGGTTGAGTGGCTCCCTGGATGGGTGAGTGGCTCCCTGGATGGTTGAGTGGTTCCCTGGATGGTTGAGTGGTATTCTTAAACTCAGGTTTAACTGTAGGACTACAGCCTGAGCGGGAGGATTGAATGCACAAAGAGGGGTGCTGACAGATAAATGCTTAACCCTTCACGGTTACGATAAGACTAAAATACCATTCTTTTCCTTTGCACATCACAAAGCGACATTCTCATTATCTTAAAGAAATGGACCCTATTTTTCTATCTGTGTGACCTGATGCAAATGACTTATGCAAGGTAATTGGTTATGGTTATTCAATTCGGTGTATGTGTAGAGGTAAAATTCAATTTAAAAGTTCTGTAGTATAGATAATCAATTTGTGATGGGTATCCAAGAGTAATGCAAATGCCATACCAGCTGTGTTTTTATTTGCTTAAACGTCTTAATACTTTTAACCTCTAACATGCCATTACAAGCTAAATCCGGGGCCGGATAGGCCCTTGGTTATCTCTAAAATGATAGCAATCATTTTAGGTGTTCATATGTTGCACCATACCTGTTCTGAGCAGAATCACTCTCTTGCATTGAATTGAACGTCATCTGCATTTAGGATGCTGAAATAGGGTCCTGATTTGCCGTATTGTAACACAGATTACTGCATATCTACCCTAATTTACACTAACCAAAATACTGAAAAATAATTCAGAATGAAAGAATTATTTTGTGTGACATTTCCCCCACGATGCACTAATAAGCCATGTTGCTTTTGCCAGCCTTACAGAAAATAGCTTCACAAAGCAATGTCTTTATTTGTAAAAATGATTAATATAAACAGGGGCCTAAGAGAGAACGTTAAATACACAATGAACTTTGCAGAAGAACAGCAGCTTGTTTTAACATGATAGCTAAATTAAAGCGATCTAATATATAATATTATATTATATATATATATATACACAATTTTGTTGTGTATTCCTGGGGTTATCAGCATGATGTATTGATTCCAAATTTGTTTGCGCCTGAATGTTTTGAACAATGTCCAGTCTTTGTGCCCATAGGTGGAGAAACCCAGCATGTCCCTCTCAAGACCAAAAAAGTCAACAAGCCACAGCAAAACGGTGAACCAGGTCAAAGCTAAGCAGCGCAGTAGCACCCAGCCTGCTAAGAAGAAAACGTCCATGAGCAGCTTGGACCTGACGTCAGACGCAGGCGTCACCAAGAAAAATAAAGAAATTATTAACAGACTAGCTGAGGCAAAAGATTAAGTGCACTTTTGTGTGTGGATTTCGGTGTGTGTGTGTGTGGTGGTGGTGCTGGTGGTGGTGGTGGGGTGTCTGCATTATGGATTAGACAACTCCCATTCCCTGATAAATTTTCCTCATTTGCTACAGCCCTGTAGAACACATTTCCTATGTTGTGTCTCTCAGGATTTTAAAGTGTGCATTGTGCAGTCGGACTTTGTCAGCTGGATTTGCCTTGAATGTGCTATTACTGCACAATCCATAATGGCTTCACTCGTGTTTACCCCCGTCTCCATTCCCTTTACACCAGCCTTCCCCAGAGCAAACAGGGAAATCATGCATGCAGCCTCTGGACAAGGAGTGCTCAGTACTTGAAAAGATTCACATTGTAATGACAGAAATGTGTTTAAGTAACAATGAGCTTGGATCACATTACGTTTTTACACACCCTTATTACACATTATGTGGGCATAGGTGTTATTGAATCACACAGGATATGTACTTAATGTATTTATTTAATTTATAACACACAACAAGAATTAATGTTGTGTATACACATCTGGCTCTAGCCATTTAGTATTTCTTTCCTATAGTTCAATGCACTGAGTAATTAAAGAGACATAGTGTTTGTCTGTCATGCAAACACCAATAAAGGCAGATTTATAACAGCTATTAGCAAATGCTAAATATGTTTTCATATGCAGCTCCAGTAATAAGAGTTAATTGGCCGGTTAATGGTTTTATCATTGAAACACTGCTGAAAATCAATAATCAATCAGGCCCATAACACATAAAGAAAACAATGTCCCTTATATTACACTAATGTCATGTAATACACTTTCCAGTATTGCTTTTGGCATTACACATGCATAAGACATCAGTTAGTCTTACAAAGTATATACACAACAGTTGACATTGTAACTTTTCAAGCAGAATGGATGTAAGGCTCAGACAGCTCTTTGTGCGTATTTGTGTGCCTGTAGTTTTAGAACAATAATCCCTTAAAACACTTACACGTTAAATTCTTAAAAAGGTCAACATACAAATGTAATCTGATATGTGTTATGCTATGTAATGAAAAATAACTTTGCTCATTTAATCTTAAAGCTGCCTGCTATCATTATAATTAAGCTGTATGGACGAATGCTGCTGATCTTACTTTTAAGTTTGGTCTTTTGGGAGAGAATGAGATGTATTGTTTGCCTGTTACTGCGGAAGTGACTGACAGACTCTCACTGGTGGAAGCATGCTCTGTCGATCTGTATGTGTCTTCATCTTTGTCAGTGGCTGTTATGTCATGCCAGCCAAGCTGTGAGCCTGGGGAACTCCGGTCCTCCTGGACCCGCAGCCTTTTGGCATTTTGCACCTCTGGGATCTCCTGCCAGTGTGTGGTGCACGTTATACTGGATGCTGTGCACACTACACTACACCAGGTGCTATCTCTGATCTATGCCATCTGTTTGAGAATATGGTGCCTGTATACAGAGCCACCTGATCCCCAACCAGAATGTGTCTGCGTGTGTGCGCGCACGCGTGTGTGTGTGTGTGTGTGTGTGTGTGTGTGCGATGTGCTCGTGGTGTTCGCTTGCTTCGAATGAAATAATTAAAGCAGTTAAAATTATGCATTTGTCATGCGTTTTATTTTTTTAAGAATGCAACTTTGTTTGGCTTTTTTCATGAACTTAAAATTGAAAATTTTCAAAGCAAGTTCTTAAGAAGAGGTAAAAAGAGAAAATGACAAAATATCTTAAATATAATAGTATAAAACTGAACATATTGTATTATATCACACAGAGTGAACTAAGCATTTTTTTTTAAGAATAAGTCAAAAATATATTCACTAAGTGGTTTTAAAATAAGAGCTGAATTTTATTTCATTTATATGCAGTATTCAGGTTTGACAGTTGATCTACAAGAAAGTTTGAACATTCATAGAGAAAGAGCAAGATTGAAAATTGAGACATCAATTTGTGACACATGACATTGAAAGAGGCTTTCAGTATCTTTACAGAAAAAGTGGGAATCGTGCTACTGGAATGAGAGAAGTAATCATGCCAGCAAATGAATTCAGCTTCACAGGGAATGTTTCAGCTGTGTGTTCTAACGATGGGGTTAGAAACATAAAATGAGATTTAGGATTGGAAAGTTAACAATGGCGATCACCAGTATCTATTTGGGCAGCATGGTATTTCCTTTAAATATTTTTTGAATCCATAGATTAGTAAATCTCTAGAATATCTCTGACCTATGTGATACATTTTGAGACTAATATTTATGTTACATATCTGCTGCAATAAGCTGTTTACATAAACGTGTTGAAAACAGTGACATCTTGTGGTCATTCTATGTTCTTCAGCTTTTAGTATTTTATCTTAATGTTTGTGTTTAGCTTGATACTCTGGGCATGGGCCTTGGTAAGACCCATGGCAGGAAGATACTAACTCCTAGCAGCGCAGGACAAATGGATTTCAGATGAAACAGTGTTGTTGAGTGCAGGCATTCATGCGTGTTATAAGCACTTTTAAGCACCGTTATGTTGCTCACATACCCTTTTTCCAGAATGCTTTACGTATAATGGGTATGTGCATATCATATCGCAAAAGTTGTTCCCTGGAATATCATAAATATTGGTTATTATTACACTGGATTTTTTAACGATATAAAATGGATATTTATTAAACTACACAGAATAAGAGTACTAAAGTATTTTCTCTCAAGGCCAGATAGGGAAAATCTAATAAAATATTCTTGATCAGATGAAAAACTCAACACCCCATAAAAATACAGAAACATGGGGTATTGCATATTTTCTCGATTTAAATGATTTTCTCGATCTTAAATTTTGTTCCGATTACTTTATTCTTCAAAAGGATTCAATAAAATAGCGACAACAAAGACTCTTATTCTGTTTTATTTTCTTACTATTTAGTCAAACTGCGACTAAAAAAAAACCAAATTACCCCGCGTACAAACCTGTCGTAGTTCTAGCATGTAGCTTGCTATCTGTGCGTGTCATTGTACATATATTCATCAGAACAAATATCATGTTTGGTCATTAGACTTTGCGATACAATGTTTTGAAGCTTTAACTAGATAGCTAATATTTTATACTTTGTCGTAACATTAAGGGCTTTATTGCTTATTTATTGCTACTGTTTAGCTAGCAAGCTAATAGTCATCTTATTAGCTAAGCAAGCCTTCAACTAATCAGAATCTAGTTAGTTAAATAGATCAGTATATAGATAAAGGTTATCTTTCCCGCATGTGTATGAGTAACGAAGTGTAAGTGACTGTATTTATTTTTTAATTACCAAATCGTAGGTTTTGTCGGTTTCACATGTTGTCTCTCTAGCAGGCTAAGCTTTGAATGTGTCCTTGGTAACAAGCTGTAAATCCCAAATGTTGTTAGTCTTATAACTAGTTAGCTGGCTTGTTTGTGATGAATGTTGTTCCTTAATCAAAATGTTGTCAGTTGGCTAGCTACTATAATACCGGTAAATTAAATAGCTAGCTAGCTAATTACCAGCAATAACTAACGTAGCTAGTGATAACAGAACTTGACATCTGCATTACCCGATATTGTCACTTAACCTAACTAGCTCTCTGTTTTAGGGTGGGTGGTTGCATGTTGTTTCCTTTTAGTTAGCTGGTAAGTTAATTAGCTAGCATAAATACTTCGTATCCTAGCTAGCGTTTATGCTAATATATTTGTCCTCTTCGTTTGCCACATGGAAAATCCTTACCATTCTGCAGTTGTGTAACTTCCTCATGGACTCTCTTTTACTCACATTACGTCCTGTGACTCTTTTAAGGTGCAATGGCAAAAAGAAGAAAACTCTCCAATATGGTGATTGCATGCGAGTGGGCTTCTTGTACATTTAAAGGAGAGCGAATGGAAGAGCTCAGCGATCACATGTCTTTGCACGTGAAGGAGCATCTTGGTGAGGGAGATGCTATGGAGGAGCTTGGTGAGTGTTTATATGGATCAGTCCTATACAGTACCAGTGCTCATGAATGTAATTAACCTGGCTCTCAGTAATGCAAATTACTCTTTATTTCGAGAAATGTTATTGTAGTAAATTGGGCACGGACACTGTAGAAGCACGTACCCGAGTTGTCTTTACTGCATAGCAGTTTAAGTGTAATATTAGACTAACAAAGACATTCTGTGTGAAATGTTGTCTACTCTAGATGACTATCCATGCTTGTGGCAGGGCTGTGAGTTCCTGGCTATGGGCAGCCCTAGAGAGCTTGTGGCCCATGCCCACTTCCACATTTTCCACAGCAAACTGAAGTTCATGGGCAGCCAGCTGCTGCAGTCGCGTCCTGAGCTACCCAGCTGCACCCAGGAGCTTCACAGCAACAACTTGGTCACAGACATCTCAGAAGGTTTCGTGTGTCAGTGGGAACACTGTGAGGTAAGTGTACACTTGCTTGTTTCGTTGGGGGGCTTTGCAGTGAATATGTGACCGCGTGGATACACGTGAAGGCCCGTCACTTGGGTTCTCTATCAGCAGAGCACTTTCAACAACCCGGAGTGGTTCTACCGCCATGTAGATATGCACGCGCACTGCACAGAGCTGCAGCCACTGCCGGATCAACAGCAGGCTCTCTTCTGCAGCTGGAAAGGTACGTCCGATGACCGCAACATCGCAGGAGCCTGAAATTTTGTTGCGATCATTGCTCGCGCAGTTTTGCCATGCCGGCGGCTAACTGAGAACGGCGCTGGTTGGGTGCGTTCCAGGCTGTGACGCTTTCTTCAAGATCAAGTATCGGCTGAGGGAGCACCTGCGCAGCCACACCCAGGAGCGCCTGGTGGCCTGCCCCACCTGTGGCTGCATGTTCTCCAGCAACACCAAGTTCTTCGACCACATCCAGAGACAAGCCGAACCCGAGGGTCAGTGGGCCTCTCTCACTGCACACCTACAGACTATAGACAGTGTACGATATTAAAACACTAGCACCGTTTACTGTGACTTGACATCGTTCATTGTATCTGGTGTTAAGCTGGTGTGAGCGGTCTGGTTGCCCTGTATGTTCCAGAGTCTTTGACATGTGGGCACTGTGACAAAGGCTTCGCTAATGAGAGACTTCTGAGAGATCATGTTCGTCAGCATGGTGCGTTCGCAGAGCAGGGATCACTTCCAGTTTGTGTGCTTATTTAATTAATCATAGTCGTTGCATCGGCAATTAATAAAGAGAACTCGGTTAAACCCAAACCTTAAAATTCTTAAAAGATCTGACCATAAATGGTTTTGTAAGTGGTCATTTTCAAACGTCACCAAAACCTCGTCTTTGTGGCTATTTTGCAGTAAATCACATTAAGTGTCCTCTGTGTGACATGACCTGCACGTCCCTGTCCACCCTGAAGATCCACATCAAGTTCCGCCACTGTGACGAGCGACCCTTCCCCTGTGACTTCTGCGAGGGCCGGTGGCGATGCCCAGATACCCCCCCCCCCCCCCCTTCCCCATTCTGCCGTCTCTACTGACGTGTGTAAGGAAAGGGACGTTGTGACATGATGCTTCCTGTACTTTTGTCCTACAGCTTCAAGAACCAGCATGACCTGCGGAAGCACATGGAGACGCACAACGAGGGCGCAGCCTACCACTGCACCGTGGACGGCTGTGGATACTCGTCTCGCATGGCTCACACCATGAACCAGCACTACAAGAGAGTGCACGAGGTCAGCCAGCAGGGGGCGACATCCACTCATGTTTGAATCATGTTTTTTACGATTCTAGTGGCTTGGTGTAATAATATAGCATAATTGTTCCCAACAGGGAAATATGGTGTCAAGGTATAAATGTCATCTTTGTGACAAGAACTTCTCGTGGTGTTACACCCTCACCCTTCACCTGCGAAAGAAGCACCAGCTCAAATGGCCCTCTGGACACTCCCGCTTTAGGTAATGCTAAACTTGATTCTTTCTTTTCCTCACAAGCTAGCTTGTCATATATTTCACAGTATAAATATATTCATTGTCATACACGTTACAAAGAAATTCTATCCTGTGCCTGCGTTCAGTGCTCCTGTTTAGTATACTCTGGCTGTTTAACGTCCATGCGCTTATTTTGTTGAACAGGTATAAAGAGGATCAGGATGGATACCTGCGGCTAAACATGGTTCGCTTCGAGACGGTGGAGGTGACAGAAGAGCTGATCAAGAACATGGCAGAGAAACGCACCCCCCGGAAGGGGCCGGCCTCGAACGGGCCTTGTAAGAGGCCGTCGCTGCAGGGGGAGAGCACAGACGCCTCTGCCTCCCTGTCTGCAGACCCTTCCTCCTCCTCCTCCTCCTCCTCCTCCTCCACCACAGAGCTCCTGCATGAAGCTGACCCTGACAAGGAGGATGCCACTTCTGTGTACTGTGCGCTCAGCCCAGTCAGCGAGGCGGAGTCTGGGGCGGAGTCTGGGGCGGAGTCCGGTGCAGTTAGAGCCCTGGCTGCCGTTGCCAGAGGGCTGGGTATGGACGTGGTGTGAGACTGGGCTGCACCACACAAAGGACTCAGCTGCGTCAGTGTTAGACCATGTGTCTTGGATTTAGGAGAGTATAGCATTTGAAGGAAAGGAACTGGATTTACCTTGGGGGGGGGGGGTTAGTAATATGCGGCTGCTATAAAATTGCCATGGTTAGATGCAGATTCGCAGAAATTTGTTGTTTTTAAAACAGTTAATGTTTTAAAATGATCTCAGGCACATGTTTCTGTTTGTAATGATCACCTCTGGTTGATCAGAGGTGCGGGCTGAGTTTTGTTTGATAATTGGTTATATTTTACAGATGTTTTACTTGGTATATTTATATTTGTAAACCATTTGTCTCAGTTTAATGAGATTCGATAGATAATTTTACATTTAACTAGATTACTATTTTTTGTTCATTCTGAAAAGTGTTTGCTTAATTGTTATGTTATTAATCAGTATTAACCAATCCCAAAATAAATCAGTGAAGAAGGATTTTTTTTTTTCTTAAAATTCTTTTAATTTTTTTTTTCCACAAAAAAGTAATGGGCCAGTTTTCCAATTATTGATTAAGCCTAGAGGTTGAAAAAAAAAAACAATTAATGAAAACTCCATCATCGAAACAGCGCTTTAATGAAAGACTAGACTTAATCTGCATCCACATAACGGGCCGGATGGATTTCACCCCTGTACATCCCAACACTGTACACTTGTCAGACGTGAAGTGCTTGGCTCAGCCTCTATCGGCCCTCATGCCGGCAGGCTCATGGAGCATCCCCCTCTCTGCCAAGGTGGGCGATTGCTCTGTCCTGCCTGTCCACCATGGGGGTAGTCCGTCTGGGGGATGCCAGCCGCGGCGCGAGAGCTGGCAGCAGAGGGGGAGGAGCTGCATGCATGTAGCCAGCGGCAGGCAGAGTCTTGCCGATCGGGCCATAATGGGGTGGGTGGGGCAGCCCCAGGCGGGGCATCAGTGGGCCGGGGTAGGCGGCGGGCAGGAGCCCCTGGTGGGCCAGGTGGGGCTCCAGGCCGGCATGGTGCAGCGCCAGAAGACGGCTCCTATCGTTCTCCTCACGCAACAGGGCCAGACGCTGGCGCTCCTCTTGCTGGTGCCTCTGCTGCTCCAGGGCCAGCGGGTGGAGGAGGGCCTCTCGCGGGAACATGGGTGCCCCCATGGGTGGTCGCTGCAGTGGGTCGGCCCTCAGTAGCGGGTCCTTGTGGGGGAGGTCCAGAGCCCTGTACAGACTCCGCATGGGATCCCAGTGCTGAGCAGGGTAATGCAGCCTCTCTCCAGGCAGCGCGCCCATCCCCATGAAGGGTGGCACCAGACGAGTTCTGTCGAGGCCGTGGGCACCTCCTGCGACTCCTACAGACACGGGTATGGACAGCAGGTGTGACGGATGTGTGCCTGGGGTTCTGGGACCTGGCTGTGGTTTCTCCAAGGTCTTGGGAGGTGGCTTGACTTCAGACGACTCCTGGTCCTCCCTTTTCTCCTCCTTTACCTTCACCTGGCTGCTCCTGGCCTGGGACTCACTCTCACCTCTGCTCCTCTTTACTTCCGGCTCCCAGTGCGACCCCTCACCGCTGCGCCTCTCCACCTCCAACCTCTGTTGCTTTGGCGACAGAGTATCCTCAACAGTGGGCTTCTCCTCTGAATGCCGTTGGTCATGCTTCACTGCCTTTTCTCTCCTCTCCTGCTGACTGTCTTTGTGTTTCTGATCCTCTGTCTCAGCACCCTGACTGGGAGAATCCTGCATTTGCACTTTGCCTTTCTCCTTGTCTCTTGGCTCGGGGGACGCGCCTGTAGATGACTCTACCATCTGCTTATGACCCAGTGGACTAGAGTTAGCAGGCGATGGACGTGTCCCGTTTAATTTCTCCTTAGTGTCCCTGCAATTAAGGGAATAAAGCAACGTAACCAGTAGGACACAAACGTTCTTGAGCTTTTGGACCTGCTCTCATTAAATGCTTGTGTTTTAAAAGCAAGAATGAGGATCTCAAACCTTTCATGCTCTTCTCTATCTCTTTTCTCTGCTGCTCTGTCCAGTGCGGAGGAACTCCTTTCGGGTTCAGGGCCTCGGGGCCATGCGGGAGGTGTGGGAAATGAGGAGGGCGTCTGGTGCAGTCTGTTCCAGGACTCCTGAGGTCCCGCTGCCACTCCCTTATGGTCTTTATTCCCATGTGCAGAACTTGGAGCTGCAGAGGAATTTGAATGAAGATCTAAGTGACCTTATTTTTACCTCAAACTTCCACTGTTTCTTTGCAATTTTAGTCTCGGTGCTTTTGATGAAGCATAGAAAGCCCAACTGCAAGCAGACCCGAGAAAAGCAGATCTTACAGACTTACCCAGCGTAGGGTTTCCAAGTCCTCCAAAGGCTGTGGAGCTCAGTGTTCCCAAACCCCCAAAAGCAGGTGGCTTACTGAGAGGCTCTAGAATGTGAGGAAAGTGCATGGGGTTTTAATGGACTGAGTTTCAGCTGTTGGCCAGGGATGAGTCACAGCAAAGTGACATGGGAATTCAGCCTTACCATGATGAGAAGGGGGTGTGTGGACGTTGGGAAGGGGATGTGGCATGTGGCCATAAGGAGAGACCATGGGGTGGGCGGGACCTGATCATGGAAAACACGCATATTAAACATGTAATTACAATGTATTTCCATCTTTACAATTTTTTTAAACGTTAATCGGTGCTCTTGGGGTCAGTTCATCCAGAAGAGCTGCACAACCGATATCGATATCGCAATATAGATTTATTGGATCGCCAGCGTGCACCGCGATACCTTAAACCCGGATACTAACCACTAATACTAGCCTGCTCTTGTGTCTGTGGGTGTAACAGAATCCCCATGACTTACCAGCACTGGAGAAGATGGTGGAAGGGCGCGGTAAGTCACGCGGCTGCTGGACCAGCCCGAGAAATCCCAAACCGGAGGGCCGACACAGCAAATCTGGCTTCAGCCCAAAGTCCAGCTTATGCGGTTCGATTTGCATCTGCTTCTGAAATGCAGGCGGAACAGCAAAGCGGTTATGGCTCCAGTACAGCCCTAGAAAGGCCGGTGGGACAATGTCTCCCAAAAAAAAAAAAAAAAAAAAAAAAAATGTCAGAGTGGCCAGCGTTTGCTTCGAAATACTTTTATTTTGACATACCTTTATTTTTTGTTGGTGGTGGTACACTTGCCATGCTATATGGACATGCATGGCACACCATTTCCCTGGCTTCTGTTGTTGTTGTTTTGTTGTTAAAAGAAAAAGAGAAATACAAGCAAAGATAATTGCTGGACTTCTGATCAAACGGGTCAAACAGGATTTTGGATCGAACAAGTGCCTGAGTGAAGCTTCTTAAAATGCAGGTGGCTTAGATCTTACCTTAGATGTGGAACACACCGAGTCCAGCAACTAGAAAAGAATTTGTACAAAATAGTTAGCCAGCTTAAGTTATTAATTCTCAATTAACGCTTTTAATAATTGAAGGTTTCAACTGCAATTAGGAGCATTTTTAATACTGATTTGGAATCTTACTCTAGTTTCTTTTTGCATGAGTGGGCGGGGCATTGTTCCAGCTCTGGGGACGACATCGAGAGGATTAGGGGCCTATCAAAGCAAAAAATACAAATACATATTATTTTACATATAATGTATTTGGTAGTAAATGTATCCAGAGCAACATGCAATTGTGTCACATTACAGAGGTAGGTGAGTGTAGTGAGAAGAAGGATTCTTAATAGTATAGCAAGTACAGCACAGTGCACTTGTCTTGAAGTGACTAATGTTGTTGCTTATTGTACTTTTCTACTTAAACGAGTTTATTTCCAAACATGGTGTATTTGCATTGTGTACAAGTGTTCAGTACAACCAAAAACATTACACAAAGGTGCTGGATATTATGGACTGGATGATGCATTTTTGAGACTTAGAAGAAAAACTATAAAAGTTTACAGGATTAACCTATAAATCGTGAGATTTATCTCTAAGCTCTAATAACACAAAACATAGTAAAAATAATTATTTCCAGAGGGTCTTTTATTATCCAATATGGCGTGTTTCTTCTGGGTGATGTGATGCAGGTGGGTCTGTGCAGATGTGCAGCACCTTGGGCTGAAAAGCTCCCTGTAAAGAGCTGAACATCCCTGCTGGAGGCAGGAGCGGGGCCATGCCAGGCACTACGGACGGGTAGGAGTGGAACATCTGGAAAACACGGCACTGGATCGTTAGTGTGTGCGGGTGATGCACGTAAACACTGGCTCAGTCTACAGTACTCCGTTAGAAAAGAGGACTCATACAATCAGCCACAAAATCCCTGAATAAAAGATGATGTTCAGAAGAAAAAGAAAATGACTGAAGAAAACACAAAGGCATTTCTTTGGTTCAGTGAAATCTTCGATAAGTTATTTTTAAATAATACTTATTTTCACTGCAGTTGTGCACTATATTTGCAGTGTGAGCAGTTTTAATGCACCACAAGGACTAATAAAAGATAAAAATGAAGTTGCTTACACTGTGCCTGTGGAAAGTGTCGACTTTTGGTGGGTATTTGTCAAACTGGAAAGAAAGAAAAATCCGTATTATTTTACATAGAAATTAAATCCATGACACAGACATGCCACAAAACAGCTATCACATGCACTGCTAATGCTGCAGCTAGTCGTCCAACTGAAACACATTCAGATTGTCTGCATTCACCGTGCTGTCCAGAAACCAAACAAAACCGAACGGCGTTCTCACACGTCTGGCTGGAGTACGTACCAGGGGCACGGCAGGGCCTGGCAGGATGCCCGGGTGGGGGTACGGCGTGAAGGTGTGCTGGTGTGTGTGTTGATGCGTGTGCTGGTGCTGGTGCTGATGGAACTCGGTGCGCAGGTAAGCAGGTGGTGCCAGCTGGGCCCCTCGCTCCACGCCCTGCGATGCCAGGAAGCGCGAGTTCAGCTCCTGACGCAGCAGGTCCTGCTCTGTGGGTCGGGGGTGGGGCGCAACGTTAGCTTCACCGGCGCTGGAAAAGGAACGTGCGGATGAAGTGCAGGGGCGTACCTGTGTACGGAGCCGCCGGAGGAGCACCTGCCACAGTCAGGGCGCTTCCTGTTAAGAGGGCCGGGGGAGGTAAGGCAGCTGGAGAAAACATGGCGTGACTGTGCTGGGTCTAGAAGATCGGACGCCTTCCGTGACAGGAAGCACAGTTTTTGTTCTGATTATTCTGGTGCGCAGGTAACTCAGCAAGGTCAAACTGATCTCAGGACAGATGATTCAACTCTACTCCTCCTTCCAAAGCACCTCCACGCCCACTTTGCTCTGGTCTTTCGTTGGGATTTTCAGAAGCATCTCTGATATCTGCAGAGACAAAACAAACCATCAGTGGAAATGCTTCGCGCCCTTTGATACAGTCAAAACTCACCTACCTCCGTATCATTTGCTGATGCAAGCCCATTGTTTGGATTAGTGTCGGTAGGAAAATACATCCAGCGTACTCAGACTGCACTATGAGAAATAATCCAATTTAGGACTAGGCCACTAATAATCTGTTAATTTCATTTGATCACATGTCGTTCCAAGAGAAGGATATTAGTACAATGCTATCAGTTAATGTTGTTAGGCAGGGCCATGCAGTAGAGTAGCTAGGACTCAAGAGCTGAGCAGGGAAGGGCTGTGCTCTGGCAGACACTAATAAAGCAGGGCTTAGGGAAAAGAAAAGCAAGCAAGCCTCTTTCATTGCAGCACCTTTTCCATGGCATTACGCTGCTCTCCTCTTTAATTCGGCTTCCCTCAAAGTAAACCTAGCATTTAATGGCTAATGTCGGTGTCACTTTGACATTTACTGGACCTTCCCAGGGGTGCACCAATGCCCGAATGCAAATGGGGCGGAGGACTGGAATCCCAAGAGGATTGCCGATGTATACAACCTGCAATTACCTCCTTCTGAATGCCACTCAGGCGCATGAGGATAAGCAGTAAATCTCCTTTGTGTAGAGCTGTCAATGCGGGCCTTTTCCCTCCCTGGAGCCTGTTGTACTGAGAGTGAAAGGTCTTTAGAGAAGGCCATAATGGATGGTTAGGCTCTCTGCGAGTAAAGTCCCATTCCGAGGCCCCAGGGGGCCACCGAGGAGGGAGCGGCAGGAACAGCTTATTTCTCTGCGCGGAAGGGCAGCCCTCCCCGGTGAACAGCGGGTATGTGGCAGAGTGATTCAAGCACAGGGGGGTGAAGGTGAACATGGCAACGGCGCGCTACGGGAAGAGGGGCCTCGCAGCTCGCCCGTGCTGAGTGGCACAGGACTGCTCGTTGAAGAAATCGTGAAATAACTACGGATAAAATTCTGAACCCAGATAGCCTTCACCGGTGTTTGTATTACTGTCGCTTCCGATGCATTTAATCAAACTACACAGATAAAAATATTTAATGCCTCACAAGATGATTAAATTTTGGCTTTTACTATTTGCTTTTTAAAAAAACAAACGTTTTATTATTTAAACATTTTCAAACAAGCAATTTAAAAATAAACAGGAAGCAAAATCTAACAATTGGCTAAAAAAGATGACATTATAGATAAACGTGTAATTAGCCACTTGGTACTAGCAGTTTGCTCAGTACTGGTTATTGTTTTCAGGATCTGTTTTATGAATCATGCCATTAGCCAGTGTTCTACAAATACTGACAATACCTATGAGATGCTCAGAAAAGTTTAGCGTGACCATGTATCACAATAACAGCATGCCCTTCCCCAAAAACACATTACTGTCTTTTCTTTAAGAAGTGCATTAATTTTTCTTGACATAGTCAGATGTTTGTGAAGGAGGTCTTGCTTCCCAATTTATTTTTCCTACTCATTTTCAAAAACACTTGATGCTTCTTTTTTGGAAAACACTGGTTCTGTTCTGCTGTGAACACACACCTTTTCCTTCATTGTTTACAAACCGTTTAGAGCTTTTTAAATCCGCTGGTTCATGCTGAGTGTTTGTCCTTCCACACAGAGCTCTGTCTGTGAATACCAGAAGACAACGCACTCTACCTACAGTCCTTCCTGGCCGTTTCGGGGCAGATGCTGTAACTTAACCCGACTGCGATTTGGAGCGGTTGTTTCCAGTTAGAGTCATGGAGCATTCGTGTTCTTTTGGTGCAGGTTAGGTATTAGGGTTAAGCTCTTTGAGCTGTCAGCCCACCAGCAAATGTGTCTTCCTATTTCACTGGCAGCTCTCTTGTCCAAGCAGTTTTTGTCATTCAACCCCATTACTGAGCTAACTCCACTAGGCATGCTGAGACTAATGGCCTAATCCTTCCTTTCACACAAAGGCCAGATTAGCTGAAGGTTAAACACTCTTGTTCTTTATATTTCTGTCCTGGTCGGAGTGCTGGGAAAAAAAAAGCTCTTAATCTTGTGAGGAGCAGTTGGAAGAGGTTTGTGTGCGAACACAAGAGACACTGAGCACTCGCGTAGGCTTGAGACAGGCTCCCCGGAAGACAAGCCAGAAAGTGTTTACAGTGGCGATCGTTCCGGAGGAGACGGGCGACGGTCCATAAATCATCCGGCAATGTCGCCCGTTCGCACACAGCACCAGCCGTGTGCAGTTGGCCAACGACTTGAACAGAGAAACAGTTGTTCTTGCATGTTGACAGATTCCCACGTTGGTTTTAGCTTAGCTGTGAAGAAACCCTAGTCAGATAAAGGTACATCTGTTCCACACCACCACTCACATGTCCATAAACATTCGTCCAACATGTTGATTACATGGTGTTACTACTCTCCAGCGCAATGGATACTGAAATATTTCCCGTCATAGAACTTTTCACAAACTATAAAATAACCTTTGATCTAAATATGCCATGAAAATAAAAAAAAAGATATTTTACACAAGACCTACTAAGAACATTTGAACTGTGAATAGCTTTCAGTTCTCCATGACCACGCAATGCAAAGCTTTAAGTGTTAAAACGGTGAAGCTTTACAACCCAGTGAGAGGTTTTGTTAAGTTAAAGAAACTTTACAGTGTGATTCTCAAACAAGACACTAGGGAACATCTCTCTTGAAATTATATGCCAATTCTGTCTGAAAGTTCACATGCTGTGGTATAGAGTATCAAAGCCTAAGCGAAGACTTCCTTTCTGTGTGTGTGTGTGTGTGTGTGTGTGTGTGTGTGAGGCAGGCAAACATGCCCTCGTTCCACCTTCAACACTAAGCCTATTTGACTGCAAATACACCATAGAAAGTTAATAACAATTTTTCACACTACATAAAAGGGACTGTGTTTTTAATTGGAACCTTTCAGCAGTGACTTGATAACAACCCATCCTTTCTGTTGTTACGTATAACTATCATATAATTAAAGCCAAACCTTGTGCATACGTGTGAGACGAGGGATATTAACATGGCACTCAATAAAAAAAAAAAAAATACTGTTATTTGAGCAAGACACCCCTGGCATCCAAGATAATCCCTTCACAATGCACGATGTAAGACAGCATCTCTGAAAAGAGCACATGAATGAATGGCGGTGAGCAAATCGTCTGTGTCAGGAAATAGGTGAGTGCACTGGTATTGAGCTCTTTCATTATTTAGCGGTCAGGTTTCTCCCAGTTAGGGATCAGGGGCGGTGATGTAGGGCAGACATGCACACAATAGCTGTCAGTGCCTATGGGATGTCTCGCAATGCCTGCTTCCTGGAAAACTCAGCACCCCCTCCCACCCACACACCAGTAGAACAATTTGTGGCATGAAGCTCCCTAGAGGCACCCTGCTCTGCTAAGCTATAAAGGATCGCTTTAAAGAATGACCTTACCAGTGAAGGGGGGGGGGGGGCGTCAGGGAGCTGGAGGGAGGGTTTGGAGCCGCCTCCAGAGTGCCAGCATGGCGGGCGGGTGGAGCGGCCGTCACCCTAACGCGGGGTGGGTCCTTAGCGCTCGTAAGCTGGGTAGCCAGAGTATTTATTTGAGCTGCGGCGAAAGCAGGGAGCGGGCAGCTGGCTCTCTGATCCCTCAGCAGGGCGGCACTCTCTCCCCCCGGCAAGCTCGTGCCTGACCCAGCTCAGGTTACCGCCAGAACAATGTCAACCCTGTGCAGGTTCTTTGAAGCCCAGGGCCCGCCTGCACTAACTCTCATGCCTCTGTCTGAACCGGACGGGGAATTACTACATCATGCTGTGGCCTTGGATGGGTCCTTTCCAGCGTTTCATGTACAAGCCAGCTGCAATTAACGTGGTTTTGAACATACTTGGTCTCGGGGGGCCCGGAGAGAGGGAGAGAACCAAAGAAATCAGTCACTCTTTATGGCCTTAAAGCTGAGAGCTCTTAAGAGCAATGTCTAATGTGCTGATTAAAAAACGGATCAACCTATTCCAACGTATTCCAGTCAGTCTCTTGAAGTTAAACCGTCTTCAAACACGACTATTCTATTACAATGCATATTTCCAATTCGTAATAGGAGTTCATGGCTACGCATAGCTTTTGAAACCTAATTCATAGCCATAACTCCAAAAACCAACAGGCCATGACAGCAAAAGCTGCTCTACATTCAGAGCAATGAATTTACAGAGGCCAGTGTGCACCAAACCTCAGAGCCACCTCCTGTAGCGCCCCCAGGCTGTACAGGGGGGTATTGTGTGTGTTTGCTGCAAAAGTATAAAGGTGAGCTTTTTAAAGACCTCTTCAAACACTCTTTCAAATAGACTGTCTGCTGTCAATGTAATAAATATAGAATGAACAAACAATCCGATTTGGACTGCAGTAACAATGAAGCACTGTCTGGGTATACTGCTGCCCCTTATACCAAAAAACTACAGTCTCTATATCTGCTCCCAGAACAGCAGTTCATCCAGAAACAACGTGCACCAAGCGGAATGTGAATGTTCCCGGGTGTCCTTTTAATACACATCAATCACGGAAGTTATAAAGGTGCAAAAACCTCCTTCTATCCTGGCCCGATGCCACCTGGTGACCAGCGCTGGGGCCGGAGCCAAAGTCTGCTCCGTAAATAGCACCTCCAGTTCTCGCAGGCAACGAGGAGGTACGGCTTCGGCGCTGAGGGAAGCTGTCAGTGTGTGACAGCTGGGTGTCAGCCAGGTGGATGAGCCTCTGCCACGCTTTTTAAACGACATCTCCGCTAAACCATCGTATCAACAGCACAGACGCGGTTCCCCGAGTCAACGGCACACTAACGCAACTCAGCTCACCTACGCAGCGAGGGCATGAACCCACGGCTGTAAAAAGGCTCCAGACGCTTTCGAAAAGGCACAGCTGTCAGCCATGAAGCTTTCTGCTCACTCGATTACACTGCATCATGTGACAATCGCTGGCATAAACAGTACACAGCCCAAGCACAGAACTTTAAGCAATTTCTATTCCATCATGCATGAGTACCTTTGATTTAGTTATAGCTTTCGATTATTGCTTAAGAAAATGCTAATCTATACTAATGGAGCTTCAAGTAACAATGTCTGATCAAAAGTGAATTCTAAGAACTACCCTGAGGAATGTGAAAAAACACTAATGAACTATCCAGTCACCCATAATTGTGGCAAGTGCCCTTTAACTCGATTGTATTAAGACAGCTTTCAGCTTAACATGCTGCTAAAGACACTGACGCACCATCCATGCAACTGGATCCATTTATGGGGGGAAAGATCCTTAACAGCCCTGCAGTGAAGTCAACGGGAGTATTGCGAGAAAGATCGCAGACCTAAGGGCCTTAAAGCTCTGTGGCTCTAGGATGTCGTCTCCAAAAGCAGCAGCGTCCCATGTCTTCCAGCTGAGCCCACCCGGGCAGGGAGCCCCCACTCAGCAGGTGGACCCTCACCCCTGACCCTCACACCCCTGCAGGCCTCACCATTGCTGCCCCGGGGTCAACGGCCAGAACCTGGTTCCTGCTGACATACGCACCACACAGCAGTTTCCAAAGCACCGTCTCTAACCTCATTCCCCCAAACACCATTAACCATCGCTGTGTAGCTGTATAATCCGTTTCTGTTCTAAGGACAGCAAACGTCATGAATGAAAATGCATGAAATCAGTGGCAATAACGATTGTGACTGGGCATTAAATACATTGTAGTGTCAGTG
Organism: Sternarchorhynchus goeldii; assembly: GCA_028565775.1. NCBI lineage: Eukaryota > Metazoa > Chordata > Actinopteri > Gymnotiformes > Apteronotidae > Sternarchorhynchus > Sternarchorhynchus goeldii. The sequence goes on from JAOXYF010000013.1 coordinate 14,887,695, forward strand.
ATTATCAAACATGTCATGCGTAATTGTATGTAACCTTCAATAAGATTGAAGCGACTTACAATTACAGTGCAGTGCTCCAATCCAATTACTTCAGAGATGACTGGCACACACTTGGCTCAGCACGTACACTTTCTTAAGTAATCAGGAGGCTAATTGGTTAACGAGCAACTGCGTTTTGCATCCTTGCACTCAGTCCAGGAGATTTCGCACCATGCCATCTGCTCAAAACTAATCGGAGATGCCATGGCAATGCATGGCAGTAGCAGTCTGGCTCACAGTGGCTTTACACAATAGCTGTGTTCTGTTTTAGCCAGAATAAAGTCTGCTATCAGTGGCTGTTTCTTGCTCATTCAGAATAGCAACAACTGGAGTTTATCTACCTGTGAGATCTACCCTGGATAGGCAGCCTAGTGAATACACAGTCCAGCAGTCACCATTTTACTTAGCTCAAGGAAATAGCCTTTGTTTGGTAAATACATTAATTGTATCTGTAAAATATGAGACATCCCAAGCTCAGGCATATTTAAGATTCAGTAGAGGAACTGAGGTCAGGATTTAACCTTAAAGGCACAAATCAAGGCATACGACTACTTTAAAATCAACTGGTAGGCCTATTTATGAAACAAACCCCAGTTAATGGTCCAGCGTAATTCCTTCATGTTTGGACATTCATATAGAATTCTAGGGATTTCATTGTACACAGGAATCTGTGTTGATAGACTGCAGAGGTGATGACATCGTTATCAAGTAACTGCTTTTCCATGACCTTCAAGGTTAAGTGTTTAATGTTCCCGTGCTCTCAGAAGTGCAGCTTTATCCCAAATACAATACTGTCCCACATCTACATGTTAAGGCATTTTGTGGAACCAGCTACTCAATCCCTTATGAGCAAATGAATGGGAAAAATAAATGGAACTGCTTACTTCACACCATCATAACAATGGAAGACCCACTGCATGTCGTGAAATGATAAAGTACATAACATAGCTTGGAAAATAAGGAACAAAATATATAGCCCGGCTTTATTTCATTAACCAAACAATACAGTTCCTGCCTCATATAAATATTTTCATACCTTCATATGGAGAGGAGATGCTCTCTTTCATCAGACCCCTGCAACACAAGAATGAGTCTTTTATGCAGCTCTGTGAAATTAACAAAATATGAAATACTACACTCTGAACATTCCTACCTTTTGTATCCACAAGAGTGCACTGTTAAGATGCAGTGGAAATTATGTCTTGCTTTTGGCATTTACAACACATTATTTTTAAACACGTTACATATATTTGATTCTAGCATTTAATTGAATAATTGCATAGCACAAAATATATCAAGGCGTCTGGAATACCAGGAGCCTATCAACAAATGACCCTACAAAACTCATTGAGCTCATTAAAATTAAACTCAATTAAAATAAAATAGCTTAAGAGTTAGGGGACAGCTGTATCTCTCTGGTGTTTATTGAGATTACTGGCGTTTTAACTTGTACAATTTATGCATTTGCAATATGAGCGATTGATCACTCCGTCAATTAATTAAGAATTTGCATACCAATAACTGGCTAAAGTGCGAACCTAATTTCCTATACCTTCGAAGGTTTTCTTTCCGTTATAATACTATGGATCATCATAAGCTATTGCTTTTGAAACTTTTTCACTTACTTAATTTGTCGGTAAGGGATCCGAAAACAAATGAAATATGACGATCCTTCAAGTGCACCTCAATGGTATAATCCACAAACACATAGCAAATTCCACCAAAAAATACAAGGAATCCTTTGACGTATCTTCCCAGATTTCCAGCTAAAATTGCTCCAACATACGTAACTGTGCGTGTAAAGTTACCGTGGTACAAGGACAAAGAACCCGCTCAAATACTCTGCAGGATCCTTCCAAAGTCACGGATCTTGAGCAACGCGATGAGCGTTACACAACTTTTATTCCTTAGTCTTTCACCGCGATAGTGTGACTGGAGAAAGATATGTACCGTGGACAACAGGAAGAAAAATATCCATTAAAATACGAGATTCCTCCAGTTCTCTAACTAGCCAAACAGACTAAATCCAAAACCGACGAAATGACAGCGCAGGCGTCTCTTCTCTCTGGGCATGTGCAACCAACGGTCGAGTAAAGGTTCTCGCGGAACGGTGTCTGCCAGTTGCCAGCACACGGCCGCGAACGCGGAGGCTCTCTCAGGAGCGAGGGCTGCATTCTTCTTCTGTCCCCACCCTCAGCAGAGATGCCTCTCTCGCCTCCCTCCCCTCCCTGCCCCGCTCTCTCTAGCCAGCAGAACGCAGGCAGGGCGCCCCGCCGCCGCTGCAATCACCTGCGCAGAGTCTTGTGCTTTCTTCCTCTCATAACAAGCACAAACGGAAAGTCGACCGATGACGGTCCTCTTAATTACAGGGAGTGGAAGACCGAAGGGGGGTTGCGGACGGGCTGGAAAGGCTCGTGAGATGGTTCTAGCTCGCACTAAAACGAGAACTTACTCCCAGCGAAGTGAGACAGCGTCACCTCTAATTATTGGTACTGTGCTGATCTGGCAAGAACGGTCTGTCTGAAGTGAGAAACGCAAGGTATTATGTCACACCAGTGTGGTATATAGGCATGGGTATTTATAAATTCATATAAAAACCTATAAACAACCCAGCTACTTTAAAATGCACATGAAATGGAGGACGTGCTGTGGAATAATCTTGCTTATGACGTATGAAGCGATGGCTGAAGGTTGATCTGCATTGCCATCCACACAGTCCAACCCCAGATCACCACACTGAGCCAACACTGAGCTTGGACACTGTTACCAACTGCACAAAGGACCAAAAAAAAAAAAAAAAACAACCCACAATGCAAGCCATGATCACATGATCAGATCCTCTCTGAAACAGTTCCTCCATGGGGAAATAGCCCTGTCGTTGAACAGCATCTAATCACAAGAAGCCAGTAGGTGAAGATTAAGGCAAGCAGCTGTGTGTGTGTGGGGTGTGTGTGTGTGTATGTGAGCAAACGCGCGCATGTGCGTGTGCAGTGGCCTCACCACCGCTCCACTCCGAACCACTCCCCCGAGGCTGAGTTCGGCGGAGGGGAGAGAGATGGCAGAAGACTTCAAAGCCTCACAGGCCAGCCAAGCCGGCAGGGCGGTCTCTCCTCCCTCCTTTCAGGCTTGCCAGCCCTGTGGGGGTGTCTAATTGCATCGCGGCGAGCGCGAACAGAGCGAGGCCTTGTCAGAGGCACGGTGGGCTCTCCCACTGGGACAAGGCTGTTATTCGCCGCTCCTCTGCAGGGCGCGGGGCCTCAGGGATCCAGTAGGCTGAGGAGAAACCAGCCGCACTGCTGATGACACACGCCAGGAGAGCCATCCAGAAAGGGGGAGAAAGCGTATATAGAACAGCAGGTGACTGGCAGTTCCTTCCAACCTAAGAAAATTGGCCCAAATCTATTTGCCTGATGCTTGACCGACAATTCAGTTGAATTTCTCTTCAGTTTTCAAGAGTTATTAAAGAGATTTGAAACCGGTATGTTTTAGTTAGATGTTTAGTTATATTCAGATATCATTATAATAAATGATCATTCCAATAGCATTTTGCACCTTTAATGGTTTGATAAAAAACAATGTAGTTCATTAAACTAGTTACTGTCCGGTTAATACTTACACCTGGTCATATGATATATTCTTTAATAATGAATAATAGAATAATTGACATTTTGAAAACTGACAAAAGCGTGTATCCTATTATTAGCAGAGCTGTTCAGTGAACAATAAAGCATTTCTTGTTCTACAGTTTCATTTAATATAAACTGAACTGAATTCCTAGTCTGATTTCTTTGTGCACTGTGTGATTTGAATAATAAGTAGGTAATGCACAACATCCTAACACTTTGATTCTGTGCTGGAGGGTGCTTGCAAAAGAACACTTAAACACTTAAACATGAATTTTAACTGAATATTCAAAAGCAGAATGTTTTTAATCAGTTGTTCGTGTTGGTTGGCGATTGTATGCAAATGACATGCAAATGAGCAACAAACTAAAGGCCACTTGACCTTGTACTTTGCAAATAAATGGACTTGTATAGTATAGCAAAACAGCATTTTTTGGTGTTTTATTATTACTATTTTAACTCTGGATCATTTGCAAATTAATGGACTCAGTAGTGCATTAACAGTTCACTTTTAATACCTCATAAGGAGAGAAGATGCAAAAAAGAAAGTAGCTAGTTCACCAAAAACAGCATAAAGTTTTTCTCTGACTGTTCATCCAGTGAAATCTTTGACAGCTGGACACTTCATGTGTGGTGGTTCACCAAGGCTTAATGACAAAACTTCTTAATGGCCACAGCTCCTTCCTCGTTTGTTTTTAAAGCTTCTAGAAACTGATTACAGTTCTCAAAACTGTGAGTTTCTAATAAACGTTTAATTATTCTCGAAGGCTACAAACCTGAGGCAGACATAATCACAGAAAATGAGCTGCGGAGAGAGTCTCTTGATGAGACGAGGACCCATTTGCATGAAGCCTTTCTAAATCATGTTTTTTATGATAATGAACCAGAATAGTCTCATAACGGAGTCACGCGCAGGTCTGTACGCCTTCAACTCACCAAAGAAATGAAGCCAAGAAGGAACACAACGTACTCATATCTGGGCAAAAGAAAAAAAGAAGCAATTCTCATAGACTTGCCTCAAAGGCAAAGTCATTAGTACAGCTTGGCCTGATTGTTTTCACCGATTTTCTGTCCGTAGGAGGAGTAAATGGATGTCTTAGCCCTTCAGCTCAAGCCCAGCTATTAATTTCACCATGCAGCTCTGGCCTGGTGGACCAGGGAGAGCAGGAGCTGATTAAACTAGATAAGTGTTAATGGGGATAGATTCCTCCACCGTAGCCCTCTGGACTGGAGCATGTCCTCCATGACCACTGACCTGTAATGGCCTGTGACTCTTATTGACTGTTATTAATGGCCAATCGGCCTTGAAAAGAAGTGCACTGCCTCTGTGTATTGTGAGGTGTAGGTCAAGATTCAAACCACCTGCCACCCTAGCGTCCTATATGTCAAACCTCCTGGTTGGTCTGTCATTAAGAGCAAATGCACGTCAAGATCGCAGTTAGCTAATGTTCGATTATGCATTGTTAATGACTACAGAGCCTCTCTGTCCCACAAAAATAGCACATTGACTGCCAGTGCCTGACTGCCAAAATCAAAGGAATTTGGACTTCGGTGAGACCGAAAATGAAACGCCAGTCCTCTTGCATTTCCAAGCGCATATAACCACTGAAAAGGGTTCCCAGATGCCCTTTCGCTCAGATGATACAATGTTGCGTCTGCTCCACCAGGGATAAATTAAGCATACGAAAGTTTTAGTGAAATCCTCATTTTCCAGTTAATCAAATCTCACCTAATCAAATTAGGAGCCATAATTCCTGAGGATGCGTGGCACAAAAGTGCATTATTCCTGCCTCGGGAAGAGAAAGAGGGAAATCAGCGTGATGCCATTCCCGTCTGCTTCAGTGGGCCTGAACTGAAGTACTCTTCCGACTGACCCAGGACTAAGAGGCAGGGTCGGAGTAAACTTTGGCACTGTTTAGGTTCCCAGCTCATTAACGAACCGCCTCTGTGGCCTCCTCCAGAGAGCGCTCAGCCGTTCATTAACGAGCCACTTGTGTAGTTCTCCCAGGACAGCCGTGGTGAACAGGCCTGCCTCCACTGCCCCGCACACAAAGAGAAAAGCACCTCTCACAATGAAGTGGAGGTCTTTTTACCCCCGCTGGCTACGCCGATCAACGAAATTTACAAGATAATTCATGATAGAGAGGGGGGGGGGAAAAGCCGAATTTCTCAAAATCAACTTATTCTTTCTAAAACAAACCCATAACATGCATTTGAAATATTTGTGATCTTTGGGTAGGACCTCAAAATTTGGAGCTGTTCAGAAAAAAAAACGCTGAGTGTCCTGAAGTATTAACAGTCGCTGTGTTAGGTAAGGTCCATGTGACAACTGAATGCTACATGCAACATGAATGCAATAAGCCTGATGTTTTACTTACCGCTTGGCACATAAGCGTTTTCTCTTCTAATACATGTGACAGCTAATGAATATGGCCCTTCAGATGTCCTGAACGGTCCCTTTCCATTCATTACTCTCAGTGTTAACAGCCCTTTATAGGGGATTCTTAACACCTATTCCATAGTCTCTCAAGGTCAGTCTGCTGGCATGAAGAGATGAAGAGAAGAAAAAAAAAATACTGAGAGGCTCAATCCCTATTCATTTGTCACATTTGCATGCATGCCTCTATACTCCATCAGACAAAGAGCATGGTAGCTTAGTCATTGCCCCCTACCAATTACAAATGAGTCCATTAAGCTGTCTGCATCGGGCCCAGCCTCTTCATGGTAATGGCTTGTGAGATTTCCATCATAATCAAGCAGCTCTGAGCGTGGATGGAGGAGGAGAGGCCATGAAGACTGTGCATTCCTTCCTGCTTTCCTTTTATTTTCAGACTACAAATTTAGAGAAAAATACAACAGATATGTCAGAGATGGATATTGTGGGAGATCTGCTTGGCAAAGAAGCAGTCGCTGAAAGGAACTGTCAGTTACAGGTCTTTGTTTTTCTGTCTGTGCTGAATGGTGTACCTCGTCTTTCCCCTGTAGCTAAATCCAAGCTCAGTTTTCTCGAGATCACAGCCTGAACATCAATCAGTGTAATGGCTTAAACTGCACATCCAGCAACTGTTGCTTTCCGAGAGCAAGCTGCGATAAGATTCTCTCCGGTTAGCCGCCACATCCCCAAGCCTTTCGACCCGTGCTGCTACCTCGCACGGCTCTTTGGCATCGTGGGCCGGCCCACCTTCCCCGTCCCACCACACAGACTAAAGCTCCAGTGCTTGATCTCTCAATATTTCACATCCCAGCACAGCCCCCAACTAGCAGCCCTACGTACTGAAAATGATGGCAGTGTTTCACCTTGAAGACATCTAGAGCAGCGGTAATGCAGTGCCCTGGTCCACGGAGAGCATGCTGAAGGATGATGGGAGCTGGGAGGTATTAATCACCAGGACAGTGAGAGGTTCAGCCTCCAGCCGCAGAGGGATCCGGGTAAGCTCATGAAATTACGCTGCCCTCCACAGGGTCCCCAGCATCTCACTGCTTTATGGCAGCTGAGTCCCGGAGGGCGCCACGGCGACGCACTAGCCTCCGAACCCGCGCCGTCAGAAATGATCTATGAGCGTCATTAACAGAAAATATCACTTCAGTCGACCCGTGATCTTGCTTCGCTAAGGGTCATATTATGTGCGAAGAACAAATTACGGTCCAAGTACATTCAAATAGCCCTCCCAAAAAAATAAAAACAGGGGAAATGGTGATATGTCATCTGTGACAATGGCCTCTGGTGTGAAGCTGACGAAAACACGAGGGAGAAATCATGAAGTGACAGGGTGGTGAGGTTCTCTCATACCTTCTGTCACTTGGCAAAGTGAAGCTGAAGAAGACTCCCACTCACTCACACACACACACACACACACACACCACAAAGAACTCATGGTTTTAAACTAAGAGGGCTAATCAACACCTTTGAATGTATATCTCAATAGGCCCATCTTACTAATGACTGTTTATCAAGCAGCCAAATTATTAGGAGTGAAGATGAAGTTTACTCAGCGTTTGCTAAAAGATATGCGGCTATTTTGGGACAAAAATGTTTGCATGTCTTTTGGGTAGGTATGGTTACTGTATGACAAAGGACAAAATCTTACCAGCGCTTCTGATCAACTATAATAACCGTCAGACATTTCATTTAACTTTAGCTCATTTGGTCAGTTGAATATGCAATTAACAATGCAAAGCTTTGGTTAATGCTTCTCGATTATGAATCCAGAGTGATCTATAACTACAAAAACCTGCAGAAGAACGGCAACCATTATCCTGCGGCATTTATGGTCAACAACAGGCTGATAATACCATGCTTGAAACAACAAAACCTCTTTCGGAAATTAGTTCTGCATTTTTTGCCTGTGGATTTTGGGGCGAAGAATAAAAGAGCGTTTGCGAGCTCTCCCGCCCAATATCAATTTCAAGGTCCATTTGCTGCCTCCTCCCTGATCCCCGCCGTGGCGAACAGACGGCGGCGCCCTGACTGTGCGCATATGGCACAGGGCCGGGAGTCCGCCGGAGCTGATAATGACGACGGCGGCGGTGGGCTGGCCCGACGCCATGGCCGGCACCGGAGCGCCGTAATTGACAGCCGCGCCCCCCTCCTCCTCCTCCTCCTCCCCCCTACCACAGAGCTGAACTGTGACGGCACCCGCTCACTCTCTGGCTGTTCACTCCCGGATTCGCACCAGCGCCGTCTCGGCCTGTGGGCTCAACGGGGGCAGGCCATCCAATTTACAGCTCCGTCCAGTGGCGCCCCTGGGCGCCGTCTCCAGCCCAGACGGTCCAGGCCTAATGATGAGACCTTCCAGTAGCTCATACATTACTGAGACACACACACACACACACACACACAAGAACAGGAAAATCGCTACCGACGCACTTTGTTTTGTTTTTTTTTGCACATGGGCTCCGGCTTCGGATGGAGAGAAGTTATACCTGCGCCACATGAAACCTCATCTCGTCCTGGATCCCAGTGCCGAGAATCAGGCCGTTTGCCTGCAGCTCACAGTCTGCAGGCTCCAGCTCATGCTGCATAACATAGAAAAGAAAGTCAGCTTGCACCGGCCTGCCTCCTTCCCGGCGGGAGCCGAAACTCTCCCGTCCAAAATACTTCCCCAACACACTGTGAAGGGAGAGGCTTGGCGATCAGGAATACATTAGAAATTCTGTCAATATGTGCGTTGGCTTAAGCCATGACTGCTACCCGGGAGCTTCTCGCCGAGGAGGGTCTCGCATGGTGAGATTGCAGCTCGCTCCACTCCCGCACGCGGGCGAGAGTGCGGGCGAGAGAGCGGGCCGCATCGGCCCACTGCTGAGAGCGCCTTGGCACGCTGTTGCGGCGAAACAAATTGTGTTCTGTGATAGCGCCGCGTGAGGCTTGGCTTCACTGCCGTCCTTGGGATGCTTACCATCTGTCAGCTCTGCAGCTCCGCGCGGATACATCGCATCGGAGAAAGACAGTCAACACTGCACATCACCGTGGAGGAAGAGCGCAAAAAAAAAAAAATTCACATTTACTGGTAACAGAGCATTTCAGACAGAATGAAGAATGAAGACAAAAAAGAATGAAGACTATAAAAACTTATATTAAACTTGCCACAAATGTTGATTTCTTAGTATTGCTGCATGAAAAATCCTCAAATTCTCCCACTGTTTTTTTCAAAATCTCACTAAAGTGCAGAAATATTTGCAAGAATGTGCCTGGTTAGCCAGAGGTCTGTTCAGTAATGGAAAAGAAAAACTGACTTAACCTTTGGCCCAACATCCAACACAAAATGAACCTCCTCCCCTGAACCATCAGAATTAGTTCCTGATGGGAAATTAACCTCTTCCCCTGAACTATCAGATTAGTTCCTGGTGGGAAGACAGCTCATTTCATTGTGGATGAGAGGAAAGAACATGACTGAATCTTGTGTCCACTCTCAGTGCCCTGGGGATTAAATGTTGACTGAGGTCCAGCAGAGACTTACTTCAATCCCCTTTGATGATTCCGCCTCTCGATAAGCAATTAACCCTGATCCCTCTGTGTGTGTCCCGCAGAGTCTGGGAGTCCCGCCGAGTCCAGGGCAAACAGCACTGAAGGGTCGTCTGTCAGCTCTACGGCAGATGGCATGGGCTACGTCGACCCAGCGGAGAGAGCAGGGGGTTTTCAGAAACCGCCGCTGTCCAACAGGCAAGCAAATGATGAGGTCAGTTCGCCACGCTGGGGATTGGATAGGGGACTGGCAAAGAATGGTCTACAGTCTTAAAAAGGAATACATCCAGGCTCTATATTCAGGACACGTGCACACGCAGTGTTGTGCTGATGTTCTTGAGGTTGTATATGGACTCCAGATAATTGATACTGCAGAAACACTCAAAAGCGTTACAAGGATACAAGGATATGTGGTTAGCACTGCAAGCAGGCCTTCACACAAACGCCCCCAAAATGCCACACATACACACACTCACACACCTACACCATCAATTCTTGAAGGACAGACTATAACAAGCTATTAACTCCCTATTTTCCTACTTTTAGTAACGCTCCAAGTCGAAATTTTGTAAATGGCTTGTGACAGGTGAGATTCGCTACCGTCTTTACCACACTGGATATGTCAGTCTTTAACACAGCCTTTTGGCTTCCCTGATTACAATGATATCCAGCGATGACAGCTTACTTGACATTTACGCACTCGGTTTCCCATCGGCTAATAGCTATTTCTCATCTCCCCGGGGTTCGGCAACCAGGCCAACCGATAACAAACCTGTCAGGATGTCTTCAGCGGGATGATAAATTCTACAGCGCGTGAAAAATTAGCCACGCGATGGAAAATATGCAGTCTGACACGAGCCTCGTAAAGCTTTGTGACAGAATTTGTTTTAACCGTGGGCACAAAATGGAAGTCGCTACGGCAGCTGATTAGGTCTTATCGTAGCGGTTTCGATCGAGCGCCTTTTTTAAAATGGTTTTATCTCCAAGGTGCCAACACCAAGAGATTACCACGGTTGGGATGCTTAGTGTGTCGTCAGAAGCTAAAGAGACGTGGTAGGAGGATACAGATGTGGCGTAGGAGAGTGAGTGAGAGAGAAAGAGTGTGTGTGTGTGTGTTGGAGGCTCATATAGTCAGTACATTCGTATTATATAAAAACGGTTATTCAGTCGGTTTTCAGTACCTAATCCTCTTAGACAAATTCAAGATATGATTCTTCTTCCACTCCCTACGTATCGATGTTGTTTGTGGGCTTTAATGCAAGGCTGGGAAGACTTTCAAAATTTTATGATCAACCCAACTGAAATTGTAATCTGAAGGATTACACCCGTGTGTTGATCTGGTCCGAGAAACATAAAACACATTCAAATTAAGGTCCATTATAATATGATACAGTGATGCATGAGACCAATGGTTCTATTTGTGTCAGATGATATTTGTCCTGCTAACCCATGCTTGCATCAGTGTTTAGATGTTCTGTAAAGGAGAGGTGAATTATGTTTTTTTTACCTTCCACTTGTAATTAAAAAATACTCATTTATCAAATGCAGACATAGTTGTATTGCTCCTTTTGTTGTTTTGCAATTAAACAAGCAGTTCCACGTGTATTCAGTTACCTTAAAACCCTGTCATTATAGAATTAAGTAAATATAGCGGCATCTTTGCTTACAACATGCTGACACTGGATTAAATAATGGATTAAAATACTGGATTAAAAATGGATTAACTCTACAGAGAATTTCCTGATATCATAAAACCTTTGGAGCTCTTAAAAGCCCAGATATCTTGATCATAAGGAACGTTAAATGAGACATTATGAAACTATATCTGGCTTCAACCTTTCTTCCTGTCTCAATTTGGGCCTTTGTGCTGTTCAGTAAACATGACCCAACATCCTCTTACCTTTTAGTCAGTGTCATGAAATTCAGCATCCAAAATGTTTGTCCTCAAAATGGTAACCTGTACGAAGATGAATCAATGATAATCATAACTACAGTCATAATCCAAGTACCCAATCAGTCAACTAGGTCCAACTCTACTGCTTCTTCACACTCAGAAAAGAGAAGTAATTTCATAAGATAAAAACCAGAATGACACGTCATATTCATTTTTAATTAATTATACATTATTAAAAACTGCTAATTAGCACCAAACTCCAAATGCCTGTCCCTCATCCAGTTCTTGTTTTGGCAAGTTGGAGCACTGTGGCGTCGGCCGCCTCATCTGCTGGTGTCCGTTTACTCCTCAATGCTGCGACATAAGTCGGTAATTGGATGAGGCTTTGTGATCAGATGTTCTCCAGGAGAAGCTAATTCCACTCTTTTTGACCTGCCTAATCTGCTCAGCCAAGCCCAGTTCAAACCGGGTTAATGGGTTCTCTCCCCCACCCTGCTGTTCTTGGGACACCAGTCGGGCAGCATATGGTTCCCATACACCCTCAGATGTATGTCAGCGGCCCTCACAGTAACACAGATGCATGTTACCGTTTGCACAGAAAACATGGCTTATTGATAAACCAATTAAGGTTTATGTACTTGTCCCCAAGTGAATGTGAGGGACCTTTTTGGACGTTGCACTGATGCAGATGGGTATCACGTAACACCGCGGCTGATAAAAAATCATTACTCTGACTGTAATCGTTCCAATTTACTGGAAGGTTGATTTTCTTTTCCTCCCTCTGGAAATAACTAATAAAACATGATCTTTCTGTATGAGTCTCAGCTAACCCTATCAGTGCAGGTCCCTGTTTAGAGGCAGATGATAAGTTCCTAGTGAACTGACCACACTTCACCTTCGACTAGAAAACTATATAGTATCACCATTTTCATCATTGTGTTGACAGCTTTAAAATCAATATACATTTTTCATCAATCTGGTACCTGTCTTGCAGACAACACTTGCCTCTATCCGAATTATTAATTAATCTCCTACATTATAGTTGCATGAAGGAAAGATGATTATAGTTTCCTGCCCCATTCAACAGTATGCTAATCACTTCCTGTCGCCATCATGCCACAGAGACTGAGCTGATTGGCATTGCAGCAGATCGCGAGCTACCTGTGTTCTACATGAAATAACACCTGTGATGCACGAGAAGTATAGGCCCAGCAATCACCAAATGAACTCTTCTTGTGAAGGACAGGCGTTAAAAATTCCTGCATTTTCTTTGCCACACTGTAACAGCACACAGCAGAGTCAACTTTGTTTTGCGTTGAAGAGAAACTTCACTGATGACCAGCTTTTGAAATTAACGTAATTAAAAACATAATCCTCTCCTAAGCGGCCATGGCCGCGCACTCCTGCCGCTAGTCCGCGACTCCCTTCGTACCAATTCGCGAACGAAATTTGTAGGCGATTAATTAAATTCCCACGTCTGCGCCTGGCATCTATTAGTCCTAGATCAGCTTTCAGCGGATCGGTCAGAAGCAGCAGGCGGCGTGCCAGGTCACATCACCAGAGGCAGCCAACCTCAATAAAGCCCTGCTTCCCTTTCGCCCTCGACAGCCATCATCTCCCCCTTTTATTGCCATTCATTTTCCGCCGGCAATACGATGCCGCCATTATGCCTGACTGATGTGGGGAGTCGGAGCAATTTCCTGAGACACTTAACGCCAGGTCACATGGGGCTTGTAACATGAGAGAGAGAGCTACGGCCATTCAGAGGTCGCTATTCTAGATGAATGCCAACCCAGATGTTAAGTCAATGGTTTAGGGTGAAGAACAGCCTCCTCCCCCCCCAGATAATCAGCAAAAGATACAAGTGTTGCGCTTACATTTTCGAAGGACAGCGAAATTATGTTTTTGCACCACACGAAATGAAGCGACTGAGAGAGCAATAAATTATTATCGCAATTCCAATCAGATATATTCATAAGCGCCTCATAAAAAGTGCGAATATGCAGATGAACCATGCATCTTCCATGCAGGAAGATGCTTCGCATATGTGATAGAATCCATTACCATCACATTTTCTTCCTGCCTTTCATCGCGCCTCCCGTTACGTTATGGGACATGAACAGAAAGGGCGCATTACGCACAGATAATGATGACTTTGTTATTCCTGCGGTCTGGGAGGCCCTTTTCCCTTCTCCCCTAACTACAAATGCCAGCCCAGACAGCCAATTACAGGAGTCAGATTACTCCTTCTCCTCTATCAGCCCGATCTCCGAGCCCTTGCACGGCGAAAAGCCAAAGGTAATATTCCCCGGGGTCATAGCCAAGGTCATGAACCCGGCTATTAAAGGCCTAACAAGTTTTGTCCGAGTAGTCGTCTACACGTTTGAGTGACAAACGGTCGATATCCTTCGTTCTCTGGATAGTCTCAGCTGTCAGTAGCCTGATGCTTGAAAAATGCTACTCTCCACAGCTAAAGGCCATTATTGGTATTATACTCGAGTATAAAATACCAGGATTCTTTCAACAAAATAAACAAATTAAATGGCATGAATGACAGCTAATAAATAACGCAAGTGTTATACAAATTAAAAAACTTTAATTACATCACTAGGTTGCTAGTATACACTCGGTTGTTGTATACGCAAAACAGCGAAACCGTTAAATGCATTCAGCATTAGGCCTGAACACCTCCTAAGCGAAGTAAAGGTTCAAAGCAGGCACGTGAGTGCCATCTGCTGCACAAAATCATCCACGCGGGCAATAGCGGGAGACACAGCACTGCAGCACTGTGTAGTGTTCACTACTATTGCGTGTACTACATCTTTCCATTCTCTCTCTCTCTCTCTCTCTCACACACACACACACACACACACACACAAACTTTTGCCAGCGTGCAGCTGCGTCTTTTGCAGAAACTTTTAAAATGACTGGCCAGGATGAATCAGCTACGTAGGTTTCTTCCATAAGAAAAGCATTAGTAATACAGAGATCCGTTAGTAGACACCTACATCTGAAGTTATTTAAATAGAAAAGTGATGCCACAGAACAAGGGGTAATGAAGCAGCTCCCGCCTACTGAAGCGGGTGCAAAACAGCATTAAAGGAACAGGACGGGCATGAAAACTGCTGCTGACCTTAAAGAGGGCCAACTCCTCTGAACAGAACACAACAAGAGTCACAATAAGGTTGATACTTTATTCCTAAAACACTGGTTCCACCATACACAGTGGCACAAGATTGTATATATGTATACACACATACATACGTTATACGTATATGTATATCTGCATGTATGTGTGTATGTGTATGCATATATTATATATTACACACACTTCTCTAAATCTGATATAAAATATATAATCTGACAATGTGTCTTATTGTCCTCTTATTTGAACACATTAAACTGCTGTACAGGAAAGCATATCCATAACATCTGCAGAGGTCCCAACCACACAAAGGTAAGAACTGCTTCAGCAAAAGTTATCTGTACATCAGAGCTATATAAATGTCTGTTCACTTGGAGAAAATATTTCTCTAAAAGCAACCTACAGCAAATTTATCTCGTTTCCATTCATGTCTTGCAATTAAGACAATTACACACATAATAATGATAAACCATTTCAGCAGGAAGGCAATGTGTACCTTCGACTTTTATAAAAGATTAAGAAATTACACATTTAAAAACATACAATAAATAGGATATTTAAGATATTAGCAGGCATTCCATTAGGATGAGGTCATAGGCAGGGAGGAGGGGAAAAAGGCCCTTTTGCTCCAGTTGCGAGATGGACACGTGGCAACGGCTGAGTAACCCAGCGCCGCGGAGTGTCTCGACTGGTCTCGTGGTGGCGACGGGGTGTGGTATTGCGCCCCCATCTGACCTGGAGCAGCAGTGCGGTCTGCTCCTCTTACAGTGTGTTCATGATAAAGTTGTACATCTGGTTGAGCACTACAAAGTGGACAGGCAGGCAGGAGCGCCGATCCTGCGTCGCAGGGTCACAGGTCAGCCAGGAGAGGGCGTTGTACTGCTCCAACACAAACCTGCGGAAGCGCCACACACAATCAAACTCTTCACGTGTAAGTTTGTTACATCTCCTCTCAAACAGATTCAAGTCAATCCTGAAAACAGCTGTCTTTTTATTCCATGATATTCCATCCCAAAAAAACCCAAAAAAAGTCTCTTTGAAGTTCATCTGCACTTCTATATGTGGAAATAAAGTACATCTACCAACATATGTTTATCTGAACATCCAACAACTGGTACAACGTGTTTTTTTTTTTTGGCTCAGGAAGTTTACAGCAGGACATCAAGCTTGCCACACAGGAAGTACGGTTAACACAGTGCCTTTGATTAAGCTGCAGTGTTTCGAGCATGTCATTGTACACCCGTTAACGCTTCCTGCTGCCAGCAGGACTCCTGCTCCTTTCATGATCTTGCATGAGCCCTGACCCAGAGCCATTTATCACGTCTGCCGTGTTTTAAAGCTGCGATTAGTCCTGCGCTTTCAGCAAAATCGCCCTGCACTGACCATGTATGTTCTTCCAAAAGCAGCACGTTTACAGGAAATAGTCCCTCAGTGTAGACATCAGAACATAAGTAAAGCCGGAACACTTCCAAAGGCAAAAAAACCCCAAAAAAACAAAAAGTCATAGATGGGTGTGTGTAGAAGAGGGGGGGTGTTGGTAGGTAGCCATTAAAGTGAGAGGAAGGATGAGGATACCTGAGCACATCAGAGGTGTGGCTGGAGTCCAGAGGGTGGGAATGTTTACTGTGTAGCAGATCGTCCGACTGCACCGCGCTGCACTGCAGGTGGAGCGAAGCCTGGTGGACAGAAACCCACACGGGAACGTTTGGAAATGTACCGGGAGAGACGCGTGTCGGCGGTGTGGGTAGCAGGTAAAGCCTGCCACTCTTGTTTTTGAACCTTGGTTCTGAGACTACAAAACGCGCAGAAGAAGAAAAAAAAAGCTGCCCTTGATCCTCGATACATAAATCACGACGTCCTGGTGAGGTCTGGAACCACAAGGCTGAGCTGCCTGGTGGAGAGGCTGAAGGTCACGGCTCACCTTGAGGAAGAGCGGGCACTGGTTCTGGGCCTGGGGACACGAGGACCAGAACCAGTCCGGCAGTGGGCCGGCGCGGGCCGTGGACACGAAGTAGCCCAGCGCCATGGGCTGCTGCAGGATGTTGGGCGCCTCATCGTGCGACTCCATGCGGTCTGTACTCTGGCCCTGAGAGACGGGACAAGTCAGGAGGTCAATGGTCACGTACGGGGTCAACTGTGCTGTATAACAATCCCAGCCATGCCAAGGTGCTTGGGGTTTATAACCATTCTGTTATAAGTATTATAATACAATTCATTTCTTATAAAAAGCTATGCAAGGTCGTGCAGTACTAACCCTAAGGATTAAAATCAGTGTGTTAACCCTACCTTAGTCCTAGAGTAAATAGCTAGGGTTTAACTCTTGATTTACAGCCATCTAATGTCTTGGTTAGGAGTTAGTCGCTTCCATGTGAGGGCAGCATAAAAGTGCAAGGCTGTTTCCCTGGCCATGAATCATGGGATACGAGGTGGCTGTAAAACACAGAAGGGTGTTTTACCCCTCACCCCCCCCCCCGCAGTTCTGCCACATGTCCGACGCCGGCCAAAGCAGAGTACCTTTCCGCCCGCCACCCCGTGGGGGTCGTGAGAACCGGGTGAGTGCACGGGCGACGCGCTGGGGGAGTTGGGTAACATGTTAATGAGATCGGGGTCCATGTCGTTCTCATAGAGCAGATCCAGGATGACATCCATGCCGTCCGAGCCGTCTGACGAGAGAGGAACACTCTTACACTCATGTGATTCATGTATTCACCACTGAGCAGTGAATGTCATTGATGGGTACTGAATAACAGTCAGTTCACAGGGGAATAATAGTCTTTACACAGCCTTTAGTCTTTACTGACACCAAACTGGTTTACTGTGAAATTTTAACAACGAGGAATCTTTACATGTTCACACAGTAGGTGCTCCAGCACGAGAACTGAACCACTGTTTGGGTGTTAACAACACCAAGATCACCAAGCTGAGCCAATGAAGATGCTCAATTCATTGCTTAAGAGAAGAGGCACTTGTTTAGTTTCTGGGGGTGTGAGGGGTCAGGAGGCTCACCGTGGTTGTGGTTGAAAGGCATGTCCACGACCTGCACCATGGCTGATGTGGGGAACACCAGGATGTGCGTGCAGGATGTGTCCTGAGGGGTGTTCAGCTGGGAGGTCTGCATGTTCAGAGCCGTGCTACGGCCAAACACGGAGCCCGTGGACACAGAGTCTACACATACAGACAGACATCCACACACAGAGAGAGAGAGAGAGAGAGAGAGCGAGCGCGAGTCAGTCATTCATTCAAAAGATTTAGCAGATGTAATTGTGACAGTCTTAAACAATAAACAAAAACAAACAAAAATCACGATTCAGGGTTTTTTCTTATGATTAATTTTCTTATGATAAATTTATTCAAGCCTGTGGGTTCCTAAGACATACTCATGTTTATATGATCAATTAAAGTGAAACTACACATTATAACTCAATCAAAAGAATATGCTTCATAGTAGAAACTGGAGATCTGGAACTGAATGTGGACTGGACTTAAAAAGACTAGTTTCTTCGCCCATATGCACAACACGCTCACGTAGGTTGAACAGCACCAGACTGAGGTCACGCAATGAAAGCAAAAGAAAATGAATTTCAGTTTCAGTTCTGTAGACACTCTACCTGGCATGATGACAAATGATGCCTGTGGCTCTATGGCAACCAGACAGGCACTGAGGATGCTGGGACTGTCTGCACCGGAGATTCCACACATCCTGCACACCTCCTTCAGACGACAGCTCAGGGACTGCAGGTTCCGCCTGCTCAGCAGGATGCTCCAATCTGATTGGACAGAAGCATATTAAGGCAAATGTAGCGTGACCGACGAGGTCGCGTGACGCGGGAACTCCGCGGTGCGGGACAACGCCCACCTCGCAACTCCCCATGACCGATCCGGCCCAGCCGTCCAATCACGACTCTCCAAGGCAGCGAGGTGAGCTGCACCAGGCCCAAACACCACTCCCACAGCTTCTGCAGGCCCAGCCGCCGGGCCGAGCCCTTCTTCCTCCGGGCCCTGCGGGGATAACGCAAAGCCCTCGGTTAGTGAAACCCACACAAACGTGCATGCACGCACCACCCCCCTCCTCCACCCGAAAGACACACACCGGTTGGGGACGTCCACGCTGATCACGCACGTCTCCAGAAGCTCGCCGTGCTGGTCTGTGCAACTGGCCAGCAGCCAGCGCTGGTCGTGCGACAGACAGTAGGCCACGAAGAGAACGTTGAACTTCTGCGTCACCTCGCCCAGCGTGTCTCCCTGCTCCGCCTGCGCGTCCTTCACCGGCGCCAGGACGAACGGCGGCGTGTAGAGCCGCGTGCACTCCGACCTCTGCAAGGTCAAAAGGTCGGGTCAGAACGAGGCACAAGCGCACATCGCGCGACTCGGGGCGGGCAGAGCGGGGGGGGCGGGCAATACCTCGAAGCTCTGCAGCGCCACGTCGATGGCCAAGCCGGGTCCGAAGCCCGTGAGAGGTTTGACGTGGGTAGAGGTGGGCGTGGCCCGCCTGCACTGGGCGTACACGGAGAAGGCCAGGGACTTGAGGTTTTGGGCGCAAGCGTGCTGCTCCTCTCCCCGCACAGGCTGCAGGAGGTGCTGGCATGGGACGATCTGCAAGGAGTACAGAAACCAACAAACAGCATGACGCTGCCCGCGTTTCACGTGTGACAAGGAGACCGGACGTTGTCTCGCCGCTCACCTGTACGGACACGGCGTTCCGGATGGGTGGGGAGAGGGACTGCAGCATGTCCAGGTAGCAGCAGAGGAGGCCCAGCGTCCACACGGAGGAGCCGGAGGTCCCGCTCTGCTCCGTGCAGCTGAAGGGGTCGACCAGGTACACCACGATGGCTGGGGGGTGCGAGACGGCGTGGGAGTCGCCGTCTGTTGGCACGCCCACCTTCTCCCTGTCCATGGTGCTGTAACGGGTCGATGGGGTCAGGGGTGCGGCAGGGAGGGAAACGACAGGCGGAGAAGCTGAGAGGAGGGCGAGGTACCTCTCCGGAGGATCGGGGTGGCTGGTGGCAGACGTGGCGTCTCCCGCGGGGCCCGGCCCCGGGGCTCCGAGGGAGGGGAGAGGGGCGGGTTTGGCAGAGACCAACCCTGGCATTCCCTGAAGGTTGGAGGCGGAGGGTGGTGCTGGGGTGGTGCTGCTGACGGCGGAGGTGGAGGTGTTACTGGAGGTCGGCAGCTGCGATGAAGACGAGGAGGAGGAAGGGTTCCGCTGGGAGAGAAGAGAGTTGTCCAGGGTCTGCGCTGCGAGATATGGGCCTGCAGTGAAGTAAACGCAAATTACAACCAGCTGAAGACCCACCGCATTTAGAATTGGGAAGCAGATTCAAAACCCAGAAGGCGGTCGTACCCAGGTCGTGAAGGCACGCTTGAGCGTAGAGCCTGAGTTTGGCCAAAGATTCACTGCTGTCACACCCCCTGAGGAACCAATCGGTGTGGGGCAGATCGGCAGGGGGCGTGTCTCTACCGTCGCCCACGGTTACGATGCCGTCAGCGTGAGCCTTGCAGATGGGCCTGTGCTGCCCGAGCCGACACGCCTGTGAAGGACCACAGACCACATCCCCATGACTGCAGGAAATGACATCACACACACCGCCTCCCGCGGCGAGGGGCCGGCGACCGGGTCTACCTCGTAAGTCGCCGTAAGGTCCCTGAAGAAGGTCTTGGCGCCGGCGAGCAGAGTCTCGTTGTCGGGGCACATGACCACGTATCCGATGTCCCTCTGGGATCCGAAGGGATCCAGGAGCAGCTTCTCCCAGTAGGGCAGACCAAAGGGCGACAGCACCACGAAGTCACACTCGTATCCGACCTGGAAGGCTGGGATGGGCAAAGGCTCTGGGGACTCGTCGGTGCCTGGCAGGAGAGGCAAAGAGCACCACCGTTTACGCCTCCGTGCCTGAAAGAGCGAATGCACACGGAGGGGACGCGCGCGGGCTAGACGTACCGTAGGAGCCCCTGCCGGCCATCTTGTGGAACTGCTGCCAGGTGAGGGGACCCTGGACGCCCCAGGAGTGCACGGAGCGCTTCCTCTGGACGGCGTCCTGCAGCACGGGCTGCAGAGAGAGGAGCATCCGCAGCACGTCCTGAGAGAACAGGGAGCTTACATCCACAGCTGAGAGAGAGAGAGAGAGAGAGAGAGAGAGAGAGAGAGAGAGAGAGAGAGAGAGTTTACTCACTGTAGTTTACCATCATACTAATCTTATCTTAGAAAAAACAAACACTGGAAAACCCAGACTGTGAGCCTCTCGTTCTGATCAATTATTAAACCAGAGCAACCACCTTCTCCGCAAAAGAAGCCAGAACAGGAGCAGAGTCCAAACCCAGAAGCACGTGTGCACTCACCGCTGCGCTTGGCCCAGGGATGCAGACAGGAGCTCCTCACCAGCGTCTCGTCCACCTTTCCCCCGGACATGTTGTCCATGAATTGCCGACCGTGCTCCAGAGCCAGGTAGCAGTCGCTGTAGTAGTCCCTCTCCTCGAGACGTCGGGGGGGCCGAGGGCCTCGGGGTGCGGCCTGGCTAGGCTGCGGCCTGGCTAGGGGAGGGAAGGGGTTGGCGCACTGCTCCTGCAGCAGGAGGAGCAGCTCGTCGGGGAGGTTCTCCTTCGGCTCGGCGCCTCTGTGCGGAGAGGAGGCGCAGCGCACAGCCTCGAAGTGCTTCTCCGTCTCGCGGCCGGCGTCCGAACCCCGGCCCACGATGTCCAACTCGTCCTCCAGGAACAGGCCGGAGCCGTTGCCGTAGCGACGGTTGACGACGGCGCTGAAGCCGCAGGAGCAGGGGTCTGGGGCGGAGCTTTGAGGGTCCAGGGCGGGGTCGCTGAGGTACACGCCCACGTCGGCCCCCTTGATGTTCATGTTGCACACGCAGATGCAGCAGCTGTCGAAGTTGCAGTCCTTGAACAGGTTCATGGCCGAGTCGGACAGGATGAGGGTGACGTAGAGGCTGTGCGCCTCGGGCACCGGGGGCACCGTGGCGGGCTCCACCGAGCTGAGCGGCCGGCAGGTGGAGGGCGTGGAGGCGGGCGAGCACAGGTCCGAGCTCTCGTACTTGAGCGAGCCCTGGGCGCTGGCGGGACCGCGGGGCGTGCGAGGGGTGCGGGGCGTGCGAGGGGTGGGGGCGGAGAAACGGGGCGTGGCGGGCGAGGGCAGGATGCCCGCCCCGCTGTTGCTGGGCGGGGCGCTGTTGGACAGGAAGGGAGTGTGAGTTTGAGGGGTGTAGGACTGGGTGTAGTCTTGCTCCACCACGCTACCCACACTGGGAACGTTGCTGCCAAGAGACAAAAAAAACAAAAAAAAAAAGCACAAAATCACACGGTGCTGCTAACGAGTCGCGAGGTAGCGCAGGACAATCGTGGAGGCAAAGGAGCTTCTTCCCTTACGAACAGACAACGGCTGTTTTAAACAGCAGGTTCCCGTCTGAGCATTTTCATACATTTTTAACCACTCCTAAGATTAATAAGAATTTATGAATACGATTTATAATTTGTTCATTTCAAGAACTGCTCACGGAGCCCATGCGGCCCGGAACAGCCCACGTGGAGGAGGAGGACTGGCGTTTCCTGGAACGTACCCGTCCTTACTGAGGAGGGTCAGCACCTGGCCCGACTGCAGCAGGTCCATCTTGCCCAGCGACCAGCTGGGCCGGTACACACACTCATCCGGCAGCCTGAGGGGTGGCAAGCACTGGCTGGGCAGCATCTTGAGAGGAGCGTAGAGAGAACAGCCCACGAACGCCTGGCACGTCTCCGGCTTGAACACAAACGAGAAGTCCTGCCAACACGAGGGAAGGGACGTCAGTGCTTGGTTCCAAGAAGTCCAAATTGCGACTCGAGCTCAGGTTCTGGCTCACCTTGATCTCGGACGGCCGGGGGCTACAGAGACTGTCGTCCACCTCCATTCTGAAGGAGGAAGCCAGGGTGGAGTCGTGTGGGGGCTCCGCAGAGCCGCACTCCTTGCCACCCACGTTCATGGGGGAGAAGCCCATGATGTGCTGCTCCAGGGATGGAGGTGTGGGAAACATCTGGTGAAGGTCAGCAGAGCCTGTAGGCAAGCGAAAACGTTTACTCGGAGGGAAGGGAAGCAGATGGAGAAACCTCCATCACCTCCAGCAAATGCCTTTTCAAACCCAAACATTTTGCAATAACAGGCAAAGATTTTACATTTCACAACTGTGGTAATTGGTGCCAAAAAGTTGACTTTGATCTGGACCTGA
Source organism: Sternarchorhynchus goeldii (assembly GCA_028565775.1). Taxonomy (NCBI): domain Eukaryota; kingdom Metazoa; phylum Chordata; class Actinopteri; order Gymnotiformes; family Apteronotidae; genus Sternarchorhynchus; species Sternarchorhynchus goeldii. Next base: position 14,910,559 of record JAOXYF010000013.1, read on the forward strand.
ATCTTTTAGAGGAAGTGCCATGGTAACGTACTTATACAGGAGAAGTTGTCCGCTGCTGTTGTTTTGGGCTCCTTGCCACCAAATTTCTCCTCTGTTCCAGATCTTCTAGCTCCAGGCTGTTGGGGAGAAGAAAAATCAGAGACAAGCTGCACACCTGCATGGAGAAACAGACTCCAAATATCTCTTACAGGACCACAAGACTAACATAACACACACTATGTTGTTGCTTGTAAAAAAGAGGAGAGAGAAAAACAATTCCCTTCCCACAACGGTCACAACAGTTTCGATGGATGTCACAGGAAGGTTAGTCAGGAGTCTGACCGAGACCACAGTGAAAACGTCCAATCGCCTAAGAGACGTTTCAAACCGAGCAAACCATCATGCTAGGAACACGAGCAGCCCACAGACCGTGAGATCATCCTCGTCGGAGTTGAAGAGGTTGTCCAGGTCGTTGATGGACACAGTAAGGTCTGCCTCGTGGATCAGGCTGGTGGAGAGGAGAGGCTTACTGCCGGCGGAGTCGAGAGCATCTATGGAGGCGATACATAATATTTTACATGCAGCAAGTTGCCAAGTCCTGGCCGTACATAAACAAACAAACAAAAACAAACATCTGAATGTGAAGCACTCACCATCAGGTGAGGACGTACTCCCATCATCCCTCTGAAAGAAAAGAGGAACAATAAACTATGGCCATGGTGCAAACTACTGCTCTGCCATTTTCAGTATTAAATACGTATCCAACCATCCACTTTTAGGATTTAAACCTGTTGGAGTCTGGACCAAGCCATTTTTATTTTAGTTCACTGGTATAGGAATTGTGGGCTGGGGGTGGGGAGGGGGGGGATACCAAAAATGTGATTAAAACGCAAGTTAGGACATGCTAAACCATGACAGTATATCAGAAGACATTAGCTGGCTAGTCCACCATCATCAACAGGACAAATCAAGACGATTCCCGTTATTATGCATCATTATGCTCTATTGACAGCAACTAATGCTTGTGCTTCTCAAATGTCAAATGAAAACCAAGTGCCCTAATCCTCACTGCACCAAATCGGATAATTCATCGACATCGTAATCCTCTGTCTAGTCTGTTAAATCAGTCCCAGGACTTTTTTGGACATGTTTTTGTAGAATTTTCTATTTCCCTTTTGCCTCCTCTTCCAACAAAAACTTGGAAAAGTAGATTATAAAGTCATTATAAAGAATGATTGCTAACTGTAAAAGACAATTCTAACTATTCTTAATAGGCTTTATGGCATTTCAGAATTTAACACTGGTTAAAAACAAGATATTTTAAAACATTTTAAGAAATCGCAGGAATGCTCACACTATAAATATATAAGAAAAAAGCTGCTGACTTGGCATCTTGCAAGGCGGTTTCTTAGATTAGCCAAGATGAATGTATACCTGTGGCCTGATCTTTTATTTCTCCTTAGGCTAAAAACCACTGGAGTAACCTTCAGCTGGACTATGGATCTATCAAATGCTGAAACATGCGTTAAAATAAATAAAACAATTTATAGGACCCTTACTAAGAAGTGATTATTCCATACTGAGTAGAGAACTGGCTGAAGCTCCCTGCCTTCCTGTTCAGTGGTTTTGTTTTGAGTGAATACTCGTCTCACCTGGGACTGCACCACGAGACGCCTGGAAGTGGAGACCTTTCGTAATTAACTGAAAATGAGCAGATAAGCGGAAGATGTCTCCAGGTCACTGACCTTCTTTCTTTTGCCAGGTTCTCCTCCAGGCCTCCTCTCCTTATCACTGAAGCTGAACTCCTCGTCTCCCTCCACGAAGGCGTAGGGGTCCCTGCCACGCCCCCGCTCTCCCTCCCCCACGACCGCGGAGAGGAGGAAGCGTTTCTTCTGCACGTACATCTTCACCCTCTCCTCCGACACCTTCAGAGGCAGCGCCATGGACGACATCGTCCTGGAAACCCCGACATGTCAGAAAAAAAAAACATGATCCAAAGTTTCCCTATTCTTCAGACATAATGCACCATGTTATGGGGAGAAGCTAAAACAAGGAGGAGGAAACAAGGAGTGTTTTTACTCAGTGGCTGAAACGAGGCCGTCCACGGCTGCCCCGCCTCCGTCCTGCCTCAGCTTGTCCGCGGGAAGCCGAGGCAGCTGCAGGTCTGCTCCAGCCTCACCGGGCAGCCGGAAGTAGAGCCAGGGGTTAGGAGGTGCATCCTCGCTGGGGTTGACAGCTGAGCCCATGTACGTGGTGGGCTCCAGGGCATCCGGGTAAGCCGAAGGGTACTCGCCGAGCGCCGGGTCGAGGGACGAGTCGTCTAGGCTTTTCTGGGGCAACAGACAGGGCTCCGTGGACGGAGGGTAAAACTGCTGGTGGAGAGGGGTGGAGGAGCGCTTCATCTCCCCCGCCGTTGCCGCCGCCGCCTCCTCCTCCTCGTCACAAGGATGCGGGCTCAGAGGTGGAGGCTGGGGGGAGGCGGGCAGAGCTCCGGGCGGAGCGAGGCCTTTGCTCACAGCTACGTCGGCGCAGCGGATGCCCGGGTGGTGGGGGTCCAGCCGCTGCCCGTTCCCGTCGGGCTCCAGACTCGGGTCCTCGCTGGAGCAGCTACGGTGGTGGAAGGGTGTCGGGGGCCTCCTCTGCTGCTTCTCGCCCTTCTCCAGCTTGTCCACCGCTTTGTACCGCGAGGGCGGGGCCTGGACTGCCGAAGGCGGGAACCCCGCCACGTTACCTCCACGCTGCTTCACGTTTCTGTGCCTGGAATTTTCGACATTAAATGACTCACAAAAACAACACGTGGAAACCACATACAATGTTGGCTGGAGGATTCTTGTAACACACGGCATGCCGTGTTTACCTTAAACAGCTGCAGTGAGTCCTTTGATGGGGTTCGACAAAATCCCACAAAACACAAACTTTGTTCGTCTCCTCGTCGCACACACCGCTGGTCACAGCCGAGATCTTTCTCCTGCAATAATTCAACCGACATCCAGCTTGACAAAGGAGGAAAATAATCGCTTTTGCCCGCAGTGCGAAGACAACAGTAAGAAAAAGCCCAGGCTGCAGGTGAAAATGGGATTCATACTTGTTCTGAGTCCTGTTCATGCTACACTCCTGCCACACGGTCTCCACTAGCTGAGTGGCCAGCTGGCAAGGAACCTTTCCTCCGTGATGACTAAAGCTGCGTGGGTTCAAACCGTCCGCCACCACCGAGGCCTTCGTCCAGCGCTGAGTCACTACTGGGTGAGAACAGAGCGAAGCAAGCAGGCGTGGGGTCATCTGCAACTCGCACCGCATGCTTAGTGCACGAATCCGGTCTGAACCACAGCCTGAAAAGATCCAGGACACAAGCTCAGGTTGTGGAGAGGGGCGGTACCTTTCTGGGCCTCCTCTGGCGATGTGGGCGGAGTCAGGGTAACCGAGGAGATGGCAGGCTCCCTGTGCCCTGCGTGACTGGGCTGGCCTCCGGAGCATGTCGCCATGCCAACAGCAGAGGTCATCGTAGCCACGCCAACTGGGATGTCTGACTGGGTCACCAGCACCAAGCAGGCAGGGTACACCATCCTCACCCCAGCTGAGCCCGTGAAGGAAAACAGCCCGGTCATAGGTGTGGCACACACAAACTGTGCTCTCAGCTTACAACGTCTAAACAATAAGATAATTGAGTCATACCGACAAGAACCTCCACCGCAGCTAAAGAATCATCTTCCCAGTCCGGGTCATCCCCCTCTAACGCCTGTTTGGTGCTCGGGTTGATGGGGTAGAACTGTTTCCACTCGTCTATTAACTTCTGGGTTGGAGGGTTGGAGAGCTTGAACGATTGACCCGTCAGAGTTCCGCTCAATCCATAAGGACTGAGAATCACTGAGGAGACACAAAGAATCAGCACATTCAGGGATCACAGCGCTTCCGGAACCTTCCCACGCACTTGCCTCCAGTCACTACGAGGACCTGTTCAAATGAGCAACAGCTTTGGCGGGGATTCTGGGTTTTGCTCTTTAGCAAGGCCTGCTGAGGAGGATCTTATTTTTCATCCTGAACATCCCTTGATTACCTGCGCCAGGTGTATGTGGAGACCTTCAGTTTAATCTTTCATGAACATTCATCAAAAGAAAGCTTGGCAGCAGTGAGAGGAGACATGAATACTGAAGGATTAAGGTTTGTTTCAAATGGAATCAGACCAATCTGCTTTTGCCTAACGCACATGGAAAGCTTATATAACAGAGTAAAACGTCCTGAGGCAGCCTACTGATGACTGAGGATCCTCCTGCATACTGAGGCCAAGCCCAATCAGCCAATCAACCCTCAATCGTGATGCAACAGCACATTCACCCCTGCACAGCCTAGAGGAACTGAGACAGGACTAAGAAATGCTTAAAAGTGTGGGTATATCATTTCATACCTAAAGATGAAAACGGCACAAAACAGAACGGGGCAAAAATGAATAAATAAATAAAAATCACCAGTGTGAAGGGACTGTCTAGCAGGAGAGCTGCTCGTCAGCGTCCGAGTGGGCGTGGGCGAGTGGGTGTGGCCTGACATAGCAGCTAGAAGCAGGTTAGGCGGGAGAGTCCCCGAAGGCCCGCCGTACTGCTGCAACTCTGCCGTTACTGTGCCCTTGAGCAGCCATGGGAGGAACAAACATTTGCCACCAGACTGATGGCTAGACACCTCGGGAAGACAACTAACGAGCTGGGAAGAGGGAAGCCATCTCCTGGCTTTGATTTTAGCCTCGTTTGTACACGTCTGCTCTTGGGCCATGACTGCCTGATGCATTTTTAAGACTTTACCATTTCAGGTTCTATGACCTTTCTTTGAACAAACGGCACTGTTGCTAAGTGACCTTCTGAAGCTACCCCATTTCAGATGTGCTAACATTTGCCTCAGCTCCAAGACGAAAACACACACACGACCCGATTTACACCGCAGACTCTTCACTAATCCCAAAACAACGTCACCATGACCCAGCCCACGGAGCGACACAGCTCGAATCTGACGAGTCAATCAGCGCCTTTACTGATCACCAGGCAGGCTTAATAAACCCCAACATCAGGAAAAGTCAGTGCTAGACTAGCAGGCTTTTCTGAGAGCGACCGGGGTCGAGCACCGATTCTAACATGTCTCCTAAAAGCGCGCTGGAAGTTAATCATCTTAACAGAGTGTTCACAGTGATAAGTGCACTCAAGGCACACAATGGTCTTTGTGCCATGACATGCTGAGCAGGTTAATCAGCTGCCAGCTTTACACAGGGCTCAGGAGGACACAACCTGTCGCAGCACCTAATCAAACGGCTTTAACAACCTGCTACCAAAGGAAGGAGCTTTAATGTTTTTATGACTCTAACCGAAGGTTTCTAAGCGAAGCAGTCGAGCTGTCCGAGAACCATCACACACTGCTTGCAATTCCTATGAATAAATCACACACTTTTCCTGGTTCAAGGGGTTTCTCCCCCTCCTCCATAAATATAATCCTAAAGGGTGACAGTACAGGTCTATGTGGGAAGAGCAGAAATGAAGGGCTGGTTTTCCCCTGCACTGGACCCAGTTGAAGAGCTGGTCTTACCCTGCACTGGGCTGCTGCTTTGCTGGGCCAGACTCAGGTGCTCCTCGCTCAGCAGGTACACAGGCTGGTGCTGGTTGATCTCCACGCTGGTGCACACGTTGCTGTCTCCGTGCAGGAAGAAGGTGAAGGAGCAGGACAGGTGCTCACTGTGAGATGAACAAAGAGGAGAATTGGCACAAGTGATCAAAACCCTGAACACAGAGTAGAGCTGAGAGTTCTTGAGAAGTCAAGAAGAGATGGAGATAACTGGGGCCCACCACACACACACACACACACACACACACACACACATATAGATAGATGGGTGGAGTCTGTGCTCCTCACATGCATTGTGAGTCGGGCCCTTAAACAAGCTCCTGTGGCACAGTCGCGCCAGCCTCAGTTCTGCTTGGCGTCACGCTACATCGCCCCTGTGGTTGATGCTCTGCTTAAGAAGCCAAAGCCTTCTAACACTCCACCAGGAGCATCAGCAAGGAGCTACGCAGGTCATCAAGGTGCAGCGAGGTGTAGCGTGATTGGCCTTCTGGGGTTTGAGGTGCAGCGTGATTGGCCTGCCGAGGTTCGGGAATTTAACGTAGCGTGCAAATCACACCGTCAGGTGACCGGGGAAGAAAAACAAAAACACACCCCACCGACGCAACCGCGGAACGTTACCTCTTGCTGATGGGCTTCTCTTCCTTCTCGTAGGGCCTGACGAACCACTTCCCGACACGCACAAAGCGGCGAGCCATCAGGCAGCGCTCCAGCAGGGTGTGAACAGCCTTGAAGAGCAGCGTGCGGCACTCGTAGGTCAGGCCACTCTCCCACTTCCCATCCTCGTTACCTGCCCGGGGAAGAAACGCGCAGGAGTCAGCGCCGGCCTCTCCAGCCCAAACACACGGCTCCCGCAACCGCAGGCAACAGGCTATCGCTACAGTTGTGTCAGCTCCTTCCTCAGCACGACCAAAGTACTGAGCGATCAGCAAAAACAGCAGACTGGGAGATGAGGACTGAAATTAGCCATGGAGGAATTAATCAGTTTATTTTTCCCCCCCAGTCCTTTGCAAGCATGCACTCTGTGCAGGGAGCAGGAGGAGGTAAGAGCTGTCTGCCTGCTCTATAATCAGTGCACCCGCGCAGACAGTAGCAAGCAAAGCTCCTCTCTGCATCCGTGCGCTCTACTCTCTCCCAGCGGAAGCACGGCGCTCAGCACAGCTGCGCTCAGAAACTCGACCCCACTGACGAGGGAAAGGAAACACCCGTCAGCTATTTGCAAAAGGTAAACTCTCCTGGATTCACAGGAGCAACTCAGGAGAGCTTAAGGCATTCATTCTGGTTGATTTATACGTCTGGACTTGCAGCTTATGATCTGTTCTCTGTACAAAGGAACGTCTGTAAAACTAAAACTAACAGTGACCATACAGAAGGCTCCCCCCAGTTGACCCTGTAAAGGGTGAATTCCCACGACGGTAAGGAAAAGGGACGTACTAGACAGCTCCGGGTGGATGAGTTCGGCAAAGTTGGGGTCATCGCCCCACCAGAAGAGCCAGAGCTCACGCCGCCCCGGGATTTGGTGCCTCTGCCACACGCTCAGCACGTCCGCCCTGAGGCAGCGACTGAAGCTACACAAGATGGGGTCCTCCTCCGTCACGGGGAAGAGGACGGGGGACGAAGTGGGTCCCTGCCACACAAAGCACTTCCATTTGATGCCTGTGAGGTCAGCCTGAGGTCACAGAGAGAGAGACAAAGAGAGAGAGAGAGCGCGAGAGCGCAAGAGAGTGAGTGTGAGAGAGCGCGAGAGCGCAAGAGAGTGAGTGAGAGAGAGCGCGAGAGCGCAAGAGAGTGAGTGAGAGAGAGCGCGAGAGCGCAAGAGAGTGAGTGAGAGAGAGCGCGAGAGCGCAAGAGAGTGAGTGAGAGAGAGCGCGAGAGCGCAAGAGAGTGAGTGAGAGAGAGCGCGAG
>JAOXYF010000013.1:14923673-14935010 GCA_028565775.1 Sternarchorhynchus goeldii
AAGAGAGTGAGTGTGAGAGAGAGAGCAAGAGAGTGAGTGTGAGAGAGAGAGCAAGAGAGTGAGTGTGAGAGAGAGAGCAAGAGAGTGAGTGTGAGAGAGAGAGCAAGAGAGTGAGTGTGAGAGAGAGAGCAAGAGAGTGAGTGTGAGAGAGAGAGAGATGAGAGAGAGAGCAAGAATGGGAGAGAGAAGCAAGAGATTGAGAAGGAGAGTTAGACAGAAACGACAACACAATAACTAATAACCTAAATCGTTAAAATGCACAAAATACACTAACTATTCTGCCGTTAGGTTCATTTTAATGACAATCAAGTTTTACATGTATAACAAGCAAAAAGCAGTTTTCAAGAGCACAAGAGAAACTTCTCTATTGGATGTATTTTTGTGTGGGAGTAGAGAACGTTGGTGCCCTCAAAAGTAAGATGATGCCATGAAGCTATTTCTGCCCACTGCATCTCAAGGAAACATGCATGAACAGATGAGCATGAGCATTTAACAGCATGAAAATTACTAATGGAAAGAATTACGCTAATTATAAACACATTTTCTTATAACTGCTAGCATCTTACCATGATCAAACAGTAAATCATAAGTCTAAATGCTTACAATATAACCTGACAAGAAAGGTCTGTTACCCAAAAAAAATACTTTATTTTTCAAATAAGCAAAATGAATGCAAATATTTTATCAATATCAACATAGATCATATCAGGTGAATGTCTAGAAATGATATATTGCTATCCAATTCTAGCTATGTCAAATATAAAACGAATTATATAAATATAAAACGAATTATATATAAACGTTATAAAACGAATTTTATTATATCAATTTAATTTAATGTATAATATATAACTAACATTGTAAGTAGTTAGTTAACGTTTTCCATCATGTTCTTAATGTTAATAAAATTCTGACAACAGCCATGAACAGCGTCCAAGCTGACTGTTCAGTTCAATTTAAACTACAGTACAACTAATTCTACACAAGTTCCAGGCCATAAATATAAAATCTTAATATGCAGTTAAACAGGTTACAAGACAACAATTACACACGATACATCTTTAACTCCAGGCCCGTAGGCTACTTCCAAGTACCAACTTGCAACTTGTTAACGCCAGGGCTATGATTGTTTACTAGCGACGGGGCAATAACTACTCATTACAGCTAGCCAGCGCTAGCCAACTGATAAACAAAAAGTAGTGTCGTGAAGCAAACCTGGGCAGCTAACACATATCACGAGGAACTGTTTATTTCCCATCTTATATAAATGTATCCTATTAGTTATCCGTTTAGACATCACATAGCTCAACAGGCCTGGATCGCTATTTTCAGTAAGCTATTGCTAACTAGTTTAGCGTCCTGGTAGCTAGATATAGCTCCGTAGCTAAAAATGGGTTCTGGCCCTATAGTTTTAGCTGGCTTTAGCTAGGTTAAATATCTTACCAGACAAAATAGATTGGAATGGCAATCCTCCAGGCTGGCCCCGTTGGGTACAAAGCAAGAACTCATCCTCAGGGTGAAGACAAACTACCCATTATTTCATATCACAGGAAGAGATCCGACTTGCGATTTTATGGTGAGGTGAGAATAAACTCACGCAGACCGGTTCTTGAAACAATCACCCGTCAAGACGTCTCGGGGAAGTTAGCTCCAAGATAGCTAGCTAGCTAGCTAGCTGGGTAACTTCAAATTCTCGAGTCTCTTTAACTCGCTAACGTTAGTCACTTGGCTACTATAAAAAAACAGGAAAATGCTACAATAGAAACCTAACTAGTTATACAGGAAACAACCATCTTTCTGTATATAATATATTCAATAAAATAACATTAATTAAACCTTAAAGGTAAAACACCCCTCCCCCTTTACTTAGCAGCAGACTACATAGATGGCTAGCTAGCTGACCCACTAGCCTTAGCTAAGCTAGCCAACGTTAGCTGCCTAGCTATCTGTTAGCTAACTGATTGGCAAGCAAGCCAGTCAAGTCGAGTAAAAGTATTCAGTAACAAAAATCGATCGTTTTTTTTCGGTCTTCACAGGAGGATGGTCACACAGGAAATCGTTCATTAAAAGTATTTTGAAAGTCGAAACAGAAATACAATTTAAAGACGGAACATTGTCCACTTCTCAGCAATGTCTTACTGGTTTTCTGTTTGAATACATGGGTCGTATCCTTTAATGGCGGCCAGAGGGACAACTCTTGGCCCCGATTGGTAGTGCTGAGGAGTCGATTGAGAGAAAAAGAGTCGAATCAGAATTCTATGGATCTGTGAAGTCAGGTATCAATGTTTAGAAGTGGAGTCGGTTCCTAATTGAAATCATTCTCCCTGAAAAAAGATTTCTGTGTAGCTATACCGTGAAAAGTAGTACCCAAGATGCAGTGCACCTAATTTCTGTAAGTGCAGTTCTCACGTTTCATATTTTGACATGTTTTAGCCAATTTCGTTGAAAGCTTTTAGATCCGGAGCATTTTCCGATCTTGAACACAACTTCTGAAGGAAATCTGGGACTAGGTAAAAAGCTTGCGAACTTTGCCATTGCTTTCCTCTGCAGATTCAGGTTGGCATTACCCCATACTGCCGTTTCTCTGACTAATTTTATTCATACTGTGTAAGGACGAAAGGCTGTTCCGAAAACGGAAAAAAGCAGCAATTTCGGAAATGCGAGACAGAATGAAAGTTGAGAGCTTAGATGATTCAGGATGTGTCTACTATGTTGTCATCATATACAAGTGTCTGTTTGTACAAGTGTCATATACAAGTGTTTGTATACGAGTGTCTTTATTTGCCAAGAGTACTTAGACAATATATTTAAGTACTGTTAAGTATATTGTCTAACTACTAATTATTTTATTTTATTTGTTGTTCATTTAGAAAATTATTAGTCATTCATTTCATGCTGTGATGTAAAATAGTAAATGCAGTTTGAAAACAAAAAATGAAAATAAAAACAAAAAATTAAATTTCTCTTTACATTTCATGTTATAAATGTGCATATTGACATTGCCAGGTTTCGTTCGTTTGTTTCCAGAAGACGGCGTTAAAAAATTTCACAGGCAAATTTCTACTGAGTTTTATAAGCGCAAACGTAAATATTAATTTGTGCACAAGTAATACATGCTAGACAAGAAGCACAAGTATTGCAAATGAATTGTGTTTAATCAGCTCTTTGTTTTATTTGGCATTGCATTACAGTTTATTGTGAATAGTTAGCTAATTCATAAATGAATTTAGAAAGATGCTTGCTCAATGAAAGTAAATAATGGAGTTCATGTAAGGGCTATAAGGACGTTATTGGAAGAGGAAGTGTGGTGTAAAGTTTGTGAAACACCAACAACAGTAATTTACAAGGATATTTCTTGAAGAGACTTTGTAATACAATTTGATTGTAAGATAAAGACCAAAACATCTATGCATCTCCTGAAGCTTTTTCAATGGATCAAACATTGCTAGTCAAATCAGATGATTTTATTCGTGAAAGAAAAAATAGAATACAATTATTACTTTTATTTTATTGATGTAGATTTTTTTTGTGCATTTTTTTAACTTTAATTTTTTAATAATTTTGTTTTATCTTCATGTGTCCTGTGATGGATCAGGCCTTGCACTCCTGAACTGGATTATGAGGTTTAGAAGATGAATTAATTTATTTAATCTTCATGATTTAGGCATTAGGCATTTTTATTTTATATTATTTGTTAGGAACAAGTCTAATCTGACTAGATTTCTGATGTATATCACACAATTGTCTCCTCTTCTTATTACCAGTTGGTGAATTTCAAGATAACCACATCATATGGACGGGGAATATAACATCCAACGCCTGAAAAAGTAAACCTACGTCAGTGTATGTTCACATCTAAAGAATATATATATATATATATATATATATATAGGACACACAGAATCTGTGTAGTCCTAAACCAGTCATCCACCTCTACTCACCCACATCAGGCCTTATTATGGTGCCATTCTGAAGCTGAGCAAGGAGCTCCCAGTACGTGTGCTGAGTGGTGTTCGCTGCCACCCCGTTGACACTCTCGAGGTAAGGGCCGTAGTTAATGTCCTCTGTTACAGTGAAACTGTGCACACGAGCCAACATCTTTCAGCACTTCTGCTGTTCTTTTACAGATATCACCTGGGCTATAGCTGAACTCTGAAGTCTTCATTAATTGGTCTACATACATTTCATACATATTACTATGACTTAAATCTTAAAGTATAATGTTACATACTTAAACGTTTTGGTTTTTTGCAGATTCCTCATGGCTCCAAGTAGAATTCCTCTGTATGCTATTTCAGTGGTGTAAGTCATGTTGGTTTTGGTAAAGGAGTTGAATACTATTAACTTAATTGAATACCGCTTGACATCTGCAAGAAAAAAATATTATTGAGTAATAATTATTATTGAATGTGTGACAGAAAACGACTGAAACACTAATGGTTCTCAAAATGACCATTAGTTCTGAAGCTATTTAAGCATTTTTTTTTGAGAGAGAGAGAGAGGTAGTTAAAATCGCAGTGATGTAGGCGAGATTTCCAGAGAAACTGGACGTTTCTGACAGAGATCCTTCATATGTGCAAGCAAAGCGCTTATTATATACACATGCACATATTCACACACATTGCTCTCTGTCCTATACATCTATGTATGTGTCCAGGTGTATATGCTCATACATGAAATTTGTGCACACTCACCTGTAGGGAACGCCACTGGAGCCAGCAGGTATGTCAGTGGTGGCAGGGACAGGAGAAGCAGAAGTCTGCAGACCATCATGAAGATCAACACGGCAGCTTTGTGCGTTTCTCCTCTTAGTGAGGAGGCTTTATATGTTGCACCACATTCACATGATCATAACATTTAACTTCCTGCTTTCTTATATCTGATTGGAAGAATTAAATCAGATTCATAAAACATATTTGTATATTTGTTTAAGATCTTCTAGGTACTGATTTATTCATTTTGTGGTGAGAAAACCATAATTAATTACAACTTTCTCACAATTTTCCAACAATTCTATAATTTGATGTATAATTGTCATTACCTGTTGTTTTCATCTGTGTTTAATATTTTATGAATGTTATTGTGAAATCTTATGACATAATATACGATTACACAGATAATATAATTTCCAGACTAATTAATGTTACCTTTCATTTCAGAACACAATGGATTCCCTGTGACAACACAAGGCTTTTGTATGAACTTTAATGAAATATTCAATGTTTGCACAACTTGAACTCATGCAAATAATGTTGTGGAAAGATTTATACTTTTCATAAAACTATGTCAAGTAATTTCTTCAACATGTCTGACTGAAAAGGTGTAAGCAGGGTGTTTCCTGAAGCCATTACACCCGATAAAAACAGCACAATATTTGATATTGCTGTAGAATGTCATGTCACGAATATGTCATCACTGAAATATCAGTGTCAAAAGTGGAGAGTTCCACTGTTTCCTTGACCCAGGGCCACATACTGTGCTTCTGACTGAAGCTGCATGTTACCTCACACACTCATTCTGTTCTGTTCCCTCCTCTGTAGGTTCCTGATCAGTTATATGTTTAGTGTTTTCCTTTTCATGATCATGTTCTGTTATTCTGCTGGTTGGTTGAGTTGATTTGATTATTTTACCTCAGTGTAGTTATGAGTTATTTCTAGCTCTACCTGTCTGGGTTCTGCCCTGGACACTTTTATGGCGTGCTCTGCCATTCATATTTGGAAGCTTTCAACCTCTTTTTGACATAAAACTCACATTTTTTTTTCAAGATTCCACTGAGATTCTGAATGGTGACTGGGTAATTTAATCTGGGTATGATTTTATTTGGGGTTCCTTTAATGTAGGTAATTCATTTCACAACCACCATGTAAGAACTTTATGTGAGGAGCCATTGATTTTATGCACCTGTCTGGATTCTCTTTTGAGTACAGTGGAATATTCCATATGCTTGCTTTAGTAATAGGTAGAAAGGGGAAACTGGAAATCACTTAGACGCAGGAAATCACATGATTTACGGCAAAGTCTTTGTTAGAAGATTGCTCAAATGCCTCAGAATATAAGGGATGTCACGTATTCAGAAGGGTTATACTGAAATATGGATTTAAGGGGTGGTTTGGGCTTCAGGGATCATGTAAGTGATTCTTAGACGTGCTAGTTAAGAAGCAGAGAACCTATTGTAAAGCTGATCTTCCCATAGTGGTTGAGGTGTACTGGACTTGATCTGATGTACAGCTTATCTGACATTATGGTACTGTATCAGTCCATGGCCATAATGTCACTATGACAGCCCTGTCACTATGACTGTCCTGTCACTATGGTAGCACTGTCACTATGGTAGCACTGTCACTATGGTAGCACTGTCACTATGATAGGTGTATCATGGTGATGGCCCTGTTACTGTGACAGCCCTGTCACTATGATTGACCTGTCAGTATATTGGAAGCGACTAGTGCCTTTGCTAATTACAGAATACACATTCAGAAGATTTTAGGCAGAGGTTGCGCTACCTCAAAATTAATTTGTCAGGATCTCTCACCTCTGCAACTGAGAACTCATTTAGCCTTTACTGTAACTTTAGACATGGCAATGAAATATGAAATACCTTACATTAGAACCAGATATTGGAAGGTAGTATGTGTGTTTTTCCATAGTGAGAAAATCAGCACATCAAGGAAATAAAGTATCAAGGAAATTGGATGATAAAAAGTAAAGATATACAGTAAAACAAGAGAAATCCTGTCACTTGACTGGAGCTCCTTTTATAGAAAAAAATAATGGAGGCCTGAGGTCCCTTTTGAGTCTTGGTCCTGCCAAGGTTTGTTCCTGTTTCACGGTTTGCTCATTAGGGATCTGGATCCCCAACATTTGTAAAGCTGCTTTGTCACATGTGTTGTAAAAAGTGCTATTTAAATAAACTTGAACATCTGTTATAAGCGTCTTGAACTTTTGTTCAATATGTCAAAACACTTTTGTGTTAATAGCAGTTTCAGGATTTTCTTCCCCTCAGCAATGATTATTGGCAGTGATAATTAGATTAATTTGTCCCTTTGTGTACTCTAATTGATTTGTTTACGTTAATGTATGTGAAACAATTATCTTAAGTAAATATGATAAAAAGCAAAGACCTATTTTATGTTGCAAAAACATTAATCCTGTGTTTTATGGCAGTATGGTTAGCTGGTTAGCTCGTTCAGTCAGCTACATGAGGTGTGTTATTGTTATTTGTGGAAATTTTCAATCTAGAGCCACACTAAGAGTTTATTTTCTTTTTTCCCCATTCTTATCTATTAAGAGACAGAGCTTTGTGCCAGTTGGTTACAAGCAACATGACACCCTGAATATAGGTCAGCTTCAAATGGTCTGACGGCAGCATGTTCGAAGTGACCCATATCTGAATCTACCTCACATTTATCCTCTGTATTGTAAGTCATTGTAAAGTGCATTTCTGTTCCTGTCATTTGAAGTATGTGTGAGTAATAAGTGCCGTTGAATAGACTTCAGTGTGATGTGGAAAGTTTTATGTGAATTCACTTTAATGCATTATTTAAGCAATAGATGGAAAAAGTCCCGCATGGCTAGAAATCATCCAGTAAATACTCAGGAGGGGTCAAATGTGAAGTAAGTTAAACTGCCCCTCTAAAATAAGTAAATGAAAAGCTCCTGCGGGAGGTGCCTTAACATCAGCAGTTGTCACCATGGTAGCGCAGGCAGCCACAGTGCCCTCTGCTGCTGTCATGGTACGGTACACAGGACCAGACTCCACCCCCCACCCCCCACCCCCCCACTAAGTACTTGTGGCAATGCAAGACACAGCACTGATACGTACTGGCAAATTCCAAAAGCACTTAATCTAATACAGATTCTACTGTTGTACTGGCCAGGCCACTCCCGAGCAAGAGTTCAGAAAGGTCTATTTAGAACAAGGCTAGAAGCATCTGTCCTTTGTCCAGACAGAACAAGTTGGTTCCCTTCTGTGTGCTTTGCTTCTAGGCGAGCAGTGTTTATCTTTGGCTGGTATGGGTGACCCCAGTCTGTACACAATCTTCCACTTTCTAAAATTAAGCAGGCTACCTTTCTGGCAGTAGGTACAAACGTGCAAGTTTTCATAGATTGCTTCATTGAGCTCAATGGATCTGTTAAGTCAGTTCAATGACTAAATTCACTGGTCTGTGTCAGAGGTGAAGAAGACATACATGACTGTAGAATACTGACACCTGCTGGAGACTTTTCATATTGTTTGGAAGAATAAGGGTTAACAAGCACTGTCCTTATAGCTATGCTAAGTATGTGGAAGGTACATCAGATTTAAAGTCTTGAGGCTTCTTTTAATTAGTTTCCTTTAAGTTTGGCATTGCATTTCATGTTGGAAAATTTAAACTCTTGTGTCATGTGAAAACTTTCAAATGTTTATTTCAAATGTTTATTAAATTTAAGGAACCACACATAGTATGGAGTGCAAGGGAATGCAACTCCAGAAGGCAGTGATGTTTAGAAGCTCTTAATTAGAAAAATTCTCCTGAAAGCATTGTTTTGAGTAGCTGTAATACAAACAGTAAAGAGCATTTTAAAATGTGGAAATGAGCACAAAACAATAGACATATACTTGACTTCATTTTATGCCATGGAAGAAGAATCATAAACATTTAATTATTTAAATTTTCAACTTAATTTACTTTATCATTAAAAACATTTGCTTTTATTTGACAAAGACAAACCAAGTATCCCAATGTTCTCATGCAGTTTACACTTCTTCATCTTTCCAAGTAGTGAATTTCAAGATAACCGTATCATTTGGATTTGGAATAAAACATCCAATACCTGAAAAAGATCATCTTAGTTTCAGTGTACGTTCACATTTTACATATAAGTTCATTTATGTTCAGCTGAAAGTGGTGTTGGAAAAGTGACTTTTAAAATGTTTTAAAATGTCCTTAAATTTTAACTTGTAAAAAAATTCCATCAAAGTGAGTACTGTATTAAAAAAAGTTTGATTACTTTTTTACAGTTTAAAAGCATACTTAAATCACATGTATTCTGTAATCTTTAGTGAAATGCATTTTAAACATTACCTTCTCAATACTATCAGAATGGCCACATACACCACGTGTGTAATCCTAAACCAGTCCTCCACCTCTACTCACCCACATCAGGCCTTATTATGGTGCCATTCGGAAGCTGGTCAAGGAGTTCCCAGTATGTCTGCTGAGTGGTGTTTGCTTTCACCTCGTTGACACTCTCGAGGTAAGGGCCATAGTTAATGGTATCTGTCGTTGTGAAACTGTGCAGACAACCCAACATATTTCAGTGCTGGTGACCTTCTTTCTTCTTGGATACATGTACTACTGACATCACTGGCATATCTCAGATCTCAGATCTCAGATCACATGTTCCACAGCTTATTACAAATTGCATATATAATGGCCAAGTCTATATGAAGTATATATATATATATATGAAGCGTAATATAACTTACTTGAGTTTATTATTATTGCGAAGTGTCTTCAGTACTCCGAGCAAGATTCCTCTGTATGCATTATCATGGGAAAACGTCAGATTTTTCTCGTTCTTAATGGAGTTGTAAATGACTAACTTAATTGGATAGGACTCCTGGTAATCTGCAAGCACAAAGTATTACTAAAGTCAAGCAATGTTTGACTTTACACTGTATCTAGATACACAAAGTGACATAAGCCATCCATAGACTCTGCATATACATTTAGCCTGTACATTATAGCTGCCACATAACTTTCACATATGCTGGTGAAAAACAAATACAGCATTGTTGAAAAAGTTTGATTCATGTAAGAGACACAGAATGAAAACATAGACTTATATACAGCTGCCATTTTAAAAAGCTGCCCATTAATTAAGATGTGCTTACAATGTAATTAATGGTAGTTTCTTATGTGGTGTGTGTGTGTGTGTGTGTGTGGGTTCGCACCTAAAGTAAAGACTCTGGGAGCCAGCAAGTGTCCGAGGGACAGTAGGGTTAGAAGAACCATCACTCTGAGGAACATCTTGTCACTGCAGGCAGGGTTAGCTTGTGCTCTCCTCTGGGACAGAAGCCCTTTTATGTTTAGCCGTGTTCACGTGATCGCTGTGCTCATACATGTGTGCTGTGTTCATATATGAACGCACTTTTTCGTTTGTCCCTTTCTGCTTATCTGATAACCTGGTTGAATTCATAAATAAAGAACTTAGATGTCCTTAATCAGCTGTGCAAGCAAAGTGCTTCACACACGTCCTTCACGCCACACGTCCTGTTCTCTGAAAACCCTGAGAAATTATAAGTATATAAGTATATTTATATTTATAAGTATATAGTTTATAAATAAACTCTGTGAAAGTATATAAGTATATAGTTTATAAACTATAAACCCTGTGAGAGTGAAAAATTCACTTTAGACTACATCTACATCTGCGCTGAAAGTTCTTCAAATTTATATACAACTTATTTAGCCTTGTGTATATATATATATATATATATATATATATATATAGTGAAGAAGTTTATATGTCTTACAATAAATTGTTGTAATTAATTTTGCTGTAATATCTAACCATTAGCAATGCTGATAATACAGTTTACTCTACTACTTGAAACCAAGGTATACCAGCACACCGCTTGCAAGGAGGTTTACAGGGTCACATGTTTGTGGTTTCATTAATGCTGGGAATCAGGCGTTTCTGTGGAAGATTATCAACTATGTTATTAACCTTATCTTACATAACCTTAAAGGTTTTTTTATTTTTGTATAATGTGAAATAATGTGAATGCTGTTGGCTGGAAATTAATATTTCATTCTTTCTTGAGCAACTCCTAATAGGTTATTCCAAGATATGTAATGGAAAGGTGTTTCACATAGACAGAGAGATCTAACCCTAACCCTAACCCTAGGGCCCCTAGAGGGCCCTCACTGTACTCATAACATGTGTAACATACAAGCACCTTCATAAAAGATGAATTACAAATAATATCTGATGTTTCTGTAAAATAGGCCACTGGTATGGGCACCATGATACACTTACTAACTATATACAAAACTAAAACCATATACAAAAAACAAATACACACACATAAGAACATTTTAAACATAGTTTTCACAATATAATATAATCATTAATGTAATCATCACTAATGTTTACGTTTAAATAAAATAATCAGAATAAAACCACAAACTGTAAAAACACAGAGCAATCAAATGAAAAAAAAGAAAGTGGGAATAAGAGTCATGAGGTAAAAGCCCAGGTGTGTGAGATCACAAGTACAAACATGAGCTCAGCAGAAGATCAAACACATGCAGCACGCAGCTTATTACACTCACAGGTAGAGGAGCAGGT
>JAOXYF010000013.1:14935110-14971004 GCA_028565775.1 Sternarchorhynchus goeldii
AACTTACTACACTCACCAGTAGAAGAGCAGGTAACCTAGTAGAGCTAGAGGAGCATGTAACTTACTACACTCACAGGTAGAGGAGCAGGTAACTTACTACACTCACCAGTAGAAGAGCAGGTAACCTAGTAGAGCTAGAGGAGCATGTAACTTACTACACTCACAGGCAGAGGAGCCTGAGCCTATGAGTGGCTGATGACTGACAACTTTGCCTCTGCTCATTAGACATAAAAAAACATACAATACATCAAGTTATGATAGGTGCAGTTCTTTGCAAAGCTCACCAGGGGGCACTGTATTAGCAGTCTGCTGGTTGGTAAAACGTTTTAATATTAATTGTCATAAACCTTGTATTTGCTTTTCACCAAATTTGTGGTTCTCTCTGTCTCTCTCTGTTTTACAAAAGTGAAAGATGACACACCTATAAATACTATTATATGTTGTTACGTTCAAACCAAAAGCACTCACAAAACCTTATTATAACCTATTAGCAAAGAACATGTTTAAACTGTAATACACTCATAAAAACATTCAAGCAACTTTAAAACTGACTAATATCAAATTACTATTTAACATTAATGTATATTTTCCCCAAAATTATCCAGATACAGTATGTTCATTTTCCAGGAGACTAACATAGGCAGCAGTGAAAGACTGCATTTACACACCAGGACGTCTGATTTGAAGAAACAGCTGTATTTATACTGCCACAGCTATGGGAGCAGGAGACAGTAGAACTGGTGGTTGAAGTGTTCCCTTACATACGGTTGCTTGGGTTAGTGGAGGAAGGGGTGTTAACAACTGCCCTCCTGCTCATAAAAGAGGGTGGGTCTCTCTTTCGGATGAATGAGCAAACAGATAAGAGCTTGAGTTAGGCTTTGTAGAAGAGCTTTACATGGGAGAGGGGGACAGAGGAGGAGCTGAAACCACACCAGGTCAACAGTGCTGCAGCTTCCTATTCTTTTGAGACCCACTTGAAATATTTGGCGTCAGACACTGAGGAAAGAAAACCAAAATCTTCCTGAACTTTTCATCTAGGTACTGAAGGACTTCCTGAACCTTTAATCCAGGTGCCGAATATCTTCCTAAACCTTTAATATAGGGTCCTGAAGATCTTCCTGAACCTTTAATCCAGGTGCTGAAGATCTAGGCCAGGTGCTTGTACATCTGCTCTGAGTAAGTTCTAAGTCCTGGAGTTATTACACACCCTTTGATTCAGTGGGCAAGTTTGGAGTCTAAGCACGATGCTGAAGAGAGTCCGCTTCAAGGTACTTTGACTCCTCCTGAATTTCATTTCTCTAAGAACCTGAGCTGTGATACAGTGAAACAATTAGATGCTTATCATATCCTTTGATTCGTGAGATCTGTGATGTTTTGGATATACTCCTTCTGCAAATATACTAAAGTATGCTTTTTTCTCTATAGCTAATAATCAAAATGTTTTATCAAATTATTTTAATCGATGCATGCATTTTTACTGGTTTTGAATAAGTATGTCTTTTTGTAATGCAAAATCTTTACATTTGCCCATCTGTTTAAGTTTGTGTCTTTAATATGGCACTGATCTGATCTGTCCTGTATCACCACTAATAGTCTGGTTTTGAAGGTGGGTCTGCGAGCAGGCCCTAGTGCTGACCCATCTGGCCTCAAGAGGCCAGGGGTGTGATCCTGGGGTTGTGGCCAATGGGCAGAACGTACTTGCGAAGTGTCATGTGTCAGAGTGTGTGTTCACTGCTGCACCATCACTCCTCTGTTTTAAATGTAGTCATCTTGTCACTCCTGCTAAAATAAATCTGATTCTGTATCATGTTGAGCAATTTTTAGATGGTGGAATCTTAGTGCCGAACTGCAGTCCTATATGATCCCTTGTAAAAGTGATTTTGGAGCTTTTCCGGGGGTGAAAGTGAGATATACAGCTCACCTGTCACAGTTCTCTCAACTGGATTACACTGTGCTTTTAGAGCACACACACACACACACACACACACACATACACACACACACACAAACACAGGCACACATACACAAAAACATTCACAAACAAACATATACAAACACACAGAAACACAGACACACATACAGAAACACACTCAGAAACACAGGCACACATACGCAAACAGACACACACACATAAATATATATACACATGCATTAACACACAAACACAGACACACACCCACAAGCACACACACAGACATGCATGGACACACACACATACCCATAGAGGAAATTAAACTCATTCTGAATCAGTATGAGGAATTTCTTGTCTATAACCCCTTAGTCAGAACAGTGGTGTCAGTGTTGCTAGTGAGAGCCAAACTCAAGCCTTTGTCCTGGTGTTTTTTCACAGCCCACTGCTACATGGGGGAGTTGACTTCAATGGTGACCCACCAGGCAAGACTCTGTTCACATAGCTGGGATTATATTTGTTTGTGGGTACTTAGTTTGTGTGGGGGGTGGGATACCCTTCAATGCTGTGTTACCCTACACATGATGTTAATGTTTTTCTATCCCCGCACACACAGGAACAACCACTAGGTGGCACTCTTATTACACAGTGAAATGCTGGGTGGCTACAGAAGAAGAGTGGTTCTCTTAATGGTTCTAATTCTGTTTTATACAAACTAATTAATCTCTAAATCAAAGTCAAAAGCACATATTCACAGGAGGTGAAGTAACATAAAACCAGGTCACTAAGGCACTCTGTCAGAAAAAAAGGTTTGATTTTGACTGTTAAACCAGTCAGAGAACTAGAGGCAGGCTCTCACAACTGCTCCAAATATGAAGCATGACGCTGTTTGATGAAGGTCTGGACTCAAAAAGGATAATTAAGAATTTAGCAGTTTTCCCCTCGTTACAGAATTCCATGGAGCAATACCGACCAATTCTTTTCATTAAATATCTACATTCCAGTCATTGCACATTAATCTGTATCATATCCCATTTCTGCTCTTGGGCAGGAAGCTGGCGTGGTCTATTTGCATCTGTGATAGAGGTGAAATGGACCCTAATAGGCCTGGGTGTTGCCGTAATCAGGCTCTGAAGACTGAGATGAAAGGGAACCAAAATGAAGCTGTTAACTGTTAGAACCACCCTCTCCTCTTGTTTTTTGCACATATTCATTACGCTAGATATAAACATTTTTAGATATAAACGTTTGTTATGTTTAACCGAGGGAAACAACCTAATTAAACTAATTTTTAAAAGAAATATCACTCTTGCCACTTTCCAGATGCTGCTGTAATAAGGTGCAATGGTCTGTTTCACCTCAGAAAATGAAGCAGTGAAGTCTTTAAAACCAATGACTCGCTTCAGGAATAAAGCAATGAACTCTATAAAACCAACAACCAGCTTCAGTAATGAAGCAACAAACTCCTTAAAACCAATGACCTGCCTCAGTACTGAAGCAATGAACTCCATTAAATTACGCTTCAGTAATGAAACAATAAACTCTTAAACCAGATAGCAGTGTTAGTAAGAAGTGAATCAAATAGCAAAGCAGAAGGCAGGGTGTTTAGGATGAGAGCGGTCCATGGATGCTCATGCTCCTGCATGCGCTGGGCTTCTCAGTCTTCATTTAATACCAGCATTTTGCACAACAACCTCAGAAGCTGCTCCAGACAGACTGCTGTGTGTGATTTTGCTGCGTGTGACACTTCTGTGTGTGATTTTGCCGCGTGTCACACTTCTGTGTGTGATTTTGCTGCGTGTGACACTTCTGTGTGTGATCCTGTTAATCCTGCACCTCGGTCTCCTCCGTTAACTCATAACACTGCATAGTTCAGTGCTATTCCAGCTCAAACACACCTGTTTTAAGCTCATGCAGGGAGTGATGAGAGAGTCAGGTGTGTTTACAGCCAGGAAAGTTACTCCAGGATCAGGAGTGGGATACACTTTCGGATTAAACATTCATCTCCTCTATGCATCTTTGATCTACTTAGAATTCTGAATGACGTTTCTTACTTAATATCACCAGCATTTTTCACAGCAGTCGACTGAACAGACATGCGGTTATTCTTTTTTTCAAGCCAACTGATTCTTTTCTGGATAAACCAGCATTACTGACCTCTGGGACTGAACCCCTCACACCAGCTCGGACCAATCCGAATCTCCACTTCCAAAGCCGACGGAGTTTGTGTGCCTCGCAAGCAACAAGCCTCCAGCTGCCCTAAGTCGCCCCCCCAGAACACTGAGGAACAAAGCAACGCCCGTTTGTATTTTATTCTGGGCAGTTTGCATGCCTGGCAGACAGCTTCCAATGACTTTATCTGCTCCTCCTGTTCAAAGTCAGAATGCAAGGGAAGGAACAGCACAAAAAGAACAGTCAGTTCTTGGGCCAACAGTCAGTTCATGGGCCAAGAAGGCTCATAAAAGTTTACACCTCGATAATCCGTGGAGGGTAAGCCCCAACCTTGTAGATGGCTTTAAAGTTCATGGGTTTGGTTTGTAGCTGAAGGTGAGAGGGTCAACATCTGATCTGGTTCGGCTTGGATTTTCTTCCCTGTATATGAGCAAGGAGTTAGTGGAGGGTCAGCAAAAATAAAAGCCTTCACAAAACAACATGGAGTGTGTAAGAAATCAGCGGCAGGTGTTCGTGGACGAGCTCTCCTGTCCCGTACACGTACAGCAGAGCGTCCCAGCGCCCAGAGCCAGTCATGAACCGTGCTGGACCACTGAAACAGGGTGGAGCAATTGGACGATAAATTCAGTTTTGGTGTTTTGGTGTCAACAATCCACTCCCCCACCTTCAGTGGAGTTTTAATACAGGCCACCACACTCCAAGCAGCACAGGACCTGCAAGGACGGTGAACAAGTGAGGAGTTCTTTAACCAGGATAATGACGGCCTTGTATCAGGCTAGGAGGGGCTGGGGCAAGGAGACGGGAGGGAGAGGGATGGTGAAAGAGAGAATTGGAGAAAGGGAGGGAGGGAGGGAGAGAAGGAGAGAGAGACAGAAAGGGAGAGAATGAGGGAGTCTGAGAGATTAGGAGGGTGAGTGAAAGAGAGAAGGAGGCAGAGACACAGAGAGAGAGAACAAGAGGCAGAGAGAAACTGTCAGGTTGACAGAGAGAGAGAGAGAGAGAGAGAGAGAGAGAGAGACAGGCAAAGAGGGAGGCAGAAAAATAGGTAGAGGCAGAGAAATAGAGGCACAGGTAGAGGCAGAGAATGTGGTGAGGGCCCACACCCACGTAGAACAGCTCCTTCATTCTGCATCAGGATTTTCACCAAACTTTTGGATTACTTTTGGAGCTTCTCAGTTAACAGGGGAGACTTTTTATGAACTGCCCGAAATCATTCACAGGTTTGTACATAGTTCAAATTGAGGACCTTACATTTAAAGTGGTGCTTATTTGCTTATTCTTTGACTTTTATAAAGAATGTAAGTAGGAGGAACCGGATAAATTGACTACAGCAGAAAGGCAAAGCTGTGTTGATAAACTGGACTCTATGGAGGAGACCATGGACAGTATGCCTTATTGTATTTCAAGTTGTACCTCATGGTGTCATTAATGTTTATGTGGTGAAATACTTTCAGTGCTTGATTCGGGGAGCATGTCATATCTCATACCACAAGGATGCTGTTATCTTGAGACGTTTCGCTCAGCTCGTGGTCCAGGAATGATTGATTCGTTTGATAACTGTTCTGTGGTTTAAACACTGTCCAGTGGTTCCTTAAAAGACCAGGCATAGTATGCTTCTGTCTTATCTGATCTGTGGATGTGATAATGAAAACCTTCTGCTGGAAAGCTGAGAAAGAGTGGACGAGGGGATGAGAGAGGGAGAGAGAGACAGAGACAGAGCTTTGATACAATGACTGGATCAAAAGATGGTAGCCTTTCTCCTCTCCTGTCCTCTCCTCTCCTCTCCGCTTTTCTCCTCTCCTCTCCAGACAGAGCAGGCTGTTGAAGCAGGAAAGAGCTTTCTGTGATCCAATGAGGCTCAGTAATGAGAACAAAAGCTTACGATCCTCTGCCTTTCTGGTTGTGGTTATAATAATCAAGGCTTTGTTCTCCAGCTCCGCTACGCTGTCAAAGCAATGAGGACAAGCACTGCAATAATCCAGCCACTCGGTATCTGCCCCCGAACCTTGCCCTCCGGCAAACATCTCTGTGTCCTCTTAATAGTGTGTGTAACTAGAACACTTAACAAGCTGGAATTACAAGGAGTTGGTTATGTCAGAAATACAGACAATGAATTTCTCTGTGGAGCTAAACTAGGGTGAAGGAACTGAAAACCAAAATGTAAGCAGAAAAGAGTGTGTGTTGCATTTTTTATGCTAATTTTAGTTAAACATTATTGTAGAAGTGACACAGTTTTGGTTGTTTCAGCACTGTATTCTAGCACATTAGATGTAAAGTGAATCAGTGGCTATGGTAGCAGAGTGTCAGGCTTTAGTTAGAAGGTATTTGCATCTACACTGGGTGAACTCACTTCAGGGGATCAAATTAGCACAACCCTAAATAAAATGGTAATTTTTATGTTCTCAGTTGTAAATGCTGTTGGTGAGGCACAGACATCATCAGATGCTGGGCGTGTTGTGTACCGCCACCCTGCTGGCTCTTTCTGCCTCCAGCTGTGCCTCTAAGTGAAATACATATGCAGAGAGACTTCAGATCCAGGGAATGGATAAGCCAAAATATTCCACTCTTTGGTTTATAAACCATATACTTCAGGTCATGGTTCTGCTGAGAGGTGAAGCATCCATTACCTGGAATGTAATTTGGTCAGAACTGAACCATTTTTTGTTTGTTTACTTCAGAATTCATTGCACTGCAGCTGTTAGCAGTCATGTGATCAGTAATGGCAGATGATACAGTTCCAGTGATAGCCATAACCCCAACTCCAAGTCCAACACAACTCCAATCCCAACCCCAACCCCAACCCAAGCCAACTCCAACCCCTGCTCCAACCCAACCCCAACCCCTGCTTAAACCCCAACTTCAAGTCCAACCTAACTCCAACCCCAACTCCAACTCCAACACATGCTCTGACCCCAACTCCAACCCCAACCCAACTCCAATCCCAACTCCAACCCCAACTCCATGAGTTAATGAGGTGCTTTGGTTCAGACCACCATGAGGAGATGAATTTCTTTTCTCCACACACTGCTCATTGTATCACTCAGACATTCATGGTTTTATAATTATTTTTTCTAGTGTCTTTGTCCTTTTTAGTTGACTTGAAGGATTCCTGCTTCTCTAGTGGCTGTCGCGTCAAGGTTCTATGAGCTTCATGATTTAACGAAATGGCAGTGGCCTTGAAGTGCCGCATCTTGAACCAAATCTGTATTAGATTTGATGTTTATTAGCTGTTTTATTCAGATCAAGAGTTGAAAAAATGAAAGCATTTCATTTATATGATGTTATTGGGAGAAATTACAAAATGTGTAAAACCATCTCTTATTGGAAAAATGTGAGTGTGTGTGTGTGTGTGTGTGTGTGTGTGTGTGTATGTGTTTATGTGTGTATGAGTGTGGGTGTATATATAGCAAGCAGCCATGAGATCATTGTTGGCTTCCTTGCAGCTGTCAAATCTACATTTCACACTGCGTGTATCCACTCTGTTTCTCTGAGATACTGTCTGTGCACAGTTTATATATTTCCTAAGAGTCATTACTCACTGGCAACCTCCATAAGCTTAAGAGTTCTGCTCTCTGAAGAAAAAAAGTGATTTGTTTCTTAAAATGTCTGGAAATTAACCAGCTGTTTCTCTACTTTGACTCTTGTTGTTACCTCAGTGCTGAACAACATGTTGGCACTGCGTCTGGCCACTGCACACTGTTAACTCCAGCTGCTGGACTGCTGACTGCACTACACTGCATATTCCAGTGCGAGCACATCGCGATTAGAGCGAGTAACTCTTCCTCATAACACTCTGCCTCCGATTATTACATGGTGCAGGATAAAACTGATTTTCACTAAGGAAGTAACATACTCCCAACATACTCCCAACATACTCCCAAGCAGTGTTTGGGAAAACAAACAAAAAAAGACATTTCATCAGAGGGATGGAGGAAGGAGGTCACTGATCAAGCTTCCATTAGCTAACAACGTTTTCCAACGTTCTTCATTTCCTCCTCCACCTCCTCCTCCATCTCCTCCACCTCCTCCTCTATCTGCTCCACTTCTATTTCCTACTCCATTTCCTTCCCCCTCCACCTCTATCTCCTCCACATGTATTTCCTCCTCTATCTCCTCCTCCATCTCCTCTTCCTCCACCTACTCCTCCATCTCTCCTTCTCTCTCCTCCTCATCTTCCACTTTCTCCTACAGCTCTTCAGTATTCAGCCCTTCTTTGCATCACGATGTACCAAGCACACCTCCTCTCTTCACCTTCCTCCCAGCTCCTCTGACTGTCTGGATCTGCCCTATTATTGTTTGTTGTCCCGTTGTGCCAGTCACTTGAGGGTACTAGACTTTGAAGCTGTAGCCATGGCAGCTCAATTGCCTTCTGTGGTAGAGATTAAAAAGGGCAGTGTTGGTGGGGTTATTATTTTTTTTATCTTTTTGAGGGCTGTTTGGTTCTCTGAGCCTTAACTGTAATTCCTGGAATGAAACATTCCGAATGGAGCTTCCCAAATAAAGATTAGATTATTGTCAATTACATTAGGCATGACAGCCTCTGAAAGTGAAGACTGTTCTCCAGATTGGAAACAGTCTGGACCAGATAGCTCTCTCCATTTGCTCTATGTGTATGCTGCATTGTGTTTTGCATTCATGCTGTTCACACATAGCAGCACCATTATGTGGTGTCATGCCTGACCTACACAGACATGCTCAGAGCTGATTGGACAGGCCAGATAATCATTCCATCCCACAGCCGTGGCACACTGCCTGCGCACAGACACTACACCGTTTCAGCCACCCTCGCACTCTCCTCTGGGGGAACACAGGACTGATTCATCTGGCTTTCACAGCCCAGCCTTCCTTTACACAGGTTAGGCAGGACGCTATCCTTGAGGATCAGGTCCAGACCCCTTCCCCGCTCCTCTGCTGGAATCACGCATGCTGAAAAGAGCTCTTTGTTCTTGCAGCGCTGAAATACCCGTTCAGCTCCGCGTATTTAGGAAACCAACAGACGAAGTCAGTGGAACATTTGAGAGTGCGCCTGTTGGAACATGGCGCTCATGGAGAGTTCCGTTGCCCAGTAGCCCCCAAACATGGATGGGAAGGAGGGCTTACTGGGAGCACAGGGAAAGATTGACTCAGTCATTCCCAACAGCAGTATCCCAGCCAGAGTTGTATTAGTCGGGCTTATCCTTCAACAGCCATTCCGTCATTCACTGTAATCACATGAATACCAGCTGTGTGCTCTAAGCTGAAGGACAATGTCTCTGAATGCACTAGAATATAGTGATGAGTTGCATATGGGGATCGTAGTCCAAGGTGCCTTTGTTTATGCTTCATCGACGTGGTGCTTCTGCTATTCTGAAACTGCTTTTGGTCAGACTGACCTCTGCGTGGTTTGGGTTTTGGTGCCGTTCGGCTGAGGACAAACCCATCATCACATGGGATGGTTAGTCCAAGACTCTGTTGTTTATGCACCTCAGAGCCGCAGAATGTCCCTTGAGACGAGCCGATCTAGCTGGCTGGCTCTAACAGCTAATGTTCTCCTCTTCTCCGTGAGTTCTTCCTTGCCACTGTCGCCCTCTGGTTTACTCATTAGGGATCTGGGCCTATACATTTGTGAATCTGCTTTGTGACCACATGTGTTATAAAAAGCATTATATACCTAAACTTGACCATAACTCTTTGACACGGCTGCCTGTAACTGCACGTTTGATACCAGGCAGAGAACATGTTTCGAAGACAAGGAGATGATATACAATTTTTTCAGCCATGACACCCACCCCAGGAAACGTCCTGTTTTCTCTATCCTACAGGAAGTCTGTATATATACACACTTGTCTTCTGGCATCCTGTTCTTTGGCTACTCTATTTGTTTTTGTTTCCTCTGGCTACTTGCAGGATGGCTATCTCTGTTGGCTGGATGAACCATGATAGCTCTCACCCACATCGTGCTATTGTACAGGAGAACCCATTGTGTTCTTGCCATGTGACTCTGTAATGAGGGGTCACGCTGGAATTTGGCTTGACATAATGCCAGACGTTAAGGAATCCCCTCAGTTATGAAACTTGAGATTGTTGTGGACATCAGATTAGATTTTAAATGGGAGAAGATTTGCCACTTTTGCTTGATTATAATGGTCGCCAAATAATTTTTGTTTTACCTGGAACATTGGGCAAAATGTCACACTGAATATCTTATTTTGGGACACCAGTAATGGTTTTCTAGTCTTTCTTGGAAGCAGCATTTTAACTGTGGGTCACAAGAGTTACAAAGTCAGGCAAGAACACTGCTGCCGTGCCCACCAGCCAGTTCAGAGTTGTAATTCATCTGAAAGATGTCCATCCTCTTCCTGTTTGTTTTTGCCCCCAACACCCCCCAGAACTCATCTCTCCCTGCTCTAACCTTGTTTACAGCTTCCTTTCATTCTCTGGACTCTGAAACGAAGGGTCACATATTCTGCTGACACTAACAGACACATGCCCATAGAAACCTTTGATGATGCTCCCTCGGCCTGTGTGTGTACAGAAGAAGGTCTGTGTCCTGGTGGTGTCCACCCTGAGGTGGAGCTCTGTCTCTAACAACACAGTGAGCATCAGTCAGAGTGTCAGTCAGTAGCAAACGCCAAAAATTCCCTTCAGGGTTTGAAAATGACATCAAGTGATTCTTGCAAAGTCTGATAATTTATTTATTGCCTGACTTAAAAGTGCTGAGGCAGAACAGCAAAAAACTACATTCATGGAAAAAAGATCACAACAGACTACTACTAGAAATATTTTTAAATATTTAGAAATATTTTAACTTGTTTAAATATTGAAGGTTTTCCCTTGTCATGATCTTAAAAAGATCACATGAATCTCAGTTGACAAAATGGGTTTTATATGCTGTGAACAATTTGTTACATAATTTGGAAATGCGTGGGAACTTCTACCTACACATTTTTGCCTAAATATACATTTATTGTATTGCCAGTGTGTACTCTAAGCCATTTCGTTACATATTTGTGGCATGGTCTAAAATGGTGGTTTAGCTGCCTTTTGGCTGACTACAAGAGTGGCCGTAATCATATGCTTGCAGAAATGTCAGGTTATTTTTCTTCTGCTCTTCAATATCCTGTCTGCATGCAAATGTGTGGTGCACTGCACAGCTAATTTTCTTCACACACCCCCCGAGCTCATCTTCTGAAGTCTGGCGTTTCCGAGCGGGAAGCCATCGCCTTAGGCTGCGTTGCTCCCATGTGTTCCACAGCCGCTGGATGTTCCACCAGCCGTATGTAGTGAGAAGGGCTAGTGTTTGCATACTGCTGAGGACTGCTTTAGCAACAGCGGAGACAGAGTGATGGTTCTCGGTATGGCTGGAGGTTTCTGTGGACTGCTGTGTATATGTGTATATATATGTGAATATATATGTGTGTGTGTGTGTGTGTGTGTGTGTGTGTTTGGGGAATAGCATTAAAGTGTGCTGCCTACCAGCAGGTGGAGGTCTGAGATTAGACAGCTGGCAAATGAAGATAACCATTCAGCAAAAAAATATTTTCCCTCTCTTGCGCTCTTTCTTTCTTTCTTTCTTTCTTTCTCTGTCTCTCTCTCTGTCTGGCTCTCTCTCTCTCTCTCTCTCTCTCTCTCTCTTTCAGCCTGGCTGAAATTCCACTGATGAATAATCCTCAGTGCCTGTGGGTAGGAGGCGTCAGGCGAGTGCTACTCTGCTACTGACGCCTGGGTGAAAGCCTATTTGCTGTAGTTCCTTGTTTCCTTTGGTAAACTACTCATTGCTTTTTGACTCGTTCAGCACATTTGGAGCGTGTGGAGCAGGGAGCGAACTTTCATTAAATGGCAGGAGTACAGCTGAGACTCCATCTGCGAAAGATGCTCCACACTCTACGATTATCGCCGCGTGGTTGAAACCACTGCCTGCCTGCCAGGAGAACCCATCCTCCTGCAGCCCCCACGGCGGCCCAGAATGGGCCCACCACACTCCCTCCATCCAGAACATGCCTCTCCCAGTCTGGCTTCTCACACCCTGCTGTTGGCATACTCAAGATCTAAAATGCCTGTCTCAACACCAAGCCATTATCACAGTCATCATGGAACAGGGGTGGTAGGGGAGGGCAAACATAAATGCACATTTACACATCACATGTCACCAAGACCACACTTTAGCCCCTCTGGACACACTGAAGGGAAACTCACCAGTGAGGGTGGGGGGCTGTGGGTCCCAGGAGCCAATGGAAAAGAGCATGTGATTTAGAATATGTGATTTGGAATGTGGTTTGGAACTTGAGATTTGGAAAGTGTACGTTGGAATGTGAGATTTGGAACATGAGATTTGCTGAGGTTCCATGTTGCTATGGATGATGCATTTCACCCACTGACTCACTTGTCTCCCCACACCCTCATGGCCTGTTCTTTAAGGAGCTCAGGGAAGGCCAATTTTCAGTACCATCCTCCCCACCATCAGCCAGCCTTCCAGGCCTCTATCCCTGTGACTGCCCCTCAGGTCCTTCAGACCTCTACCCATGTGACAGAGGCTGCCTCATGGCTGAAGGGAGGTCCACGAATACCAAATGGAAAACAATACCAGCTTTTTATGGAAAAAATGTGCTCATACTACTGGTGCTAATGGCATGACGTTTGGAAAGAGCTACAACCCTGCACCAGTACCTTCACAATCTCAGCCACACAGGATTTTACTTAGCAAATATCGCCACGGGCACAGCAGTGGGCATATCCCGGTGGGAATATCAGGGCTGTGAGGTGAGGCCTGAACCAGCACACTAAGAACAGCCTACTGTCTGCCTTCTACAGAGTCCCACTCCCTCCCCTCCCGTGACCTACATTCACTGGCCTTGCCAGTCCCCACCGTGATCTCACACGTGTGCCCACTCCATGCTTCAGCTCACACAGGCATTTCCCTCTGCTTCTCAGCAATCTTGCCCCTCCCTTTTCTATGTTTTTTTTTTTTTGACCTGCACTCCTGGATCCATGCTCAGGGCTTTGGCTCAGAGGCCGTCATGCAGGTCCCAGCACGGAGGGCGTGTACAGGCAGGTCTCAGACGCTGGATCTTTTCTCTCCTGATTCCACGCAGACACAGACGAGCAGACAATAACACATCTAGCTTGCGTCTTTCCTTTGTAGCACAGGGACACTGTTGAAGTGTAGGTGTTACGAAACTGGACATTAGGTAAAAGATACATTTTAATTTTCACTTTAAATTAAGAATCTTGCAAAACTGCTCATTTTCCAAATGCCTTTCCTTGCATATTGTTTATTTAATGCGTAATGTGTAGTAATGTGCAAGATGTGTTCTTTTGGTTCATAGGTTGCAGTATACCATTATTGAATGTATCTTGATGTATTTAAATTTTATTTTCATTTATCTTTATGTATTCAAATTAATTTGATCTTTTTGTGATGCCTTACAATTCACCATGGAAAAAATAATGATTAGAAGTTTAAACTACTTTTATAACTTTGCCATTTATGCAGTATATGCAATATGACGATGATTCCAATCAACCATTTTATGGAAATGAAGTGTTTTGACATTCCTCAATCGAGACACTATCAGGTAGAGAAAGTACTGTAATTAGTTAAGCTTCGTGTGATTTGGGTTTGAGCTTGAAACGGTTGATTTCACCATGTCCTGTGCAGACACGGGTTCTGCCAGGCTGCAGGATTCCAGTTGCCTCTATATATAGGTCATGGACTAATATAGCCATTTTAAACTGTGGCTTTGTTTCTTTCTGCTCTGGTTCAATTAAAAGTCAAAGGTAGGGCTGTGTGAGTAAGTGAAGAGGAATTCCAGGGCAGGGCAATATGTGTGTGTGTGTGTGTGTGTGTGTGTGTCTGTGGTGGTGTGTATGTGTGCGTGGGTGTGTGAGTGTGTGTCTGTATGTGTGTGCTTGTGTTTGGAGGGGGTGGGGCGGGTGAATGTTCCTCCAGTTAAATGGGGGAAAACAGAACGTGGATTTGTCAATGCCATCTCCAGTGGGTAATGCCATCTCCAGTGGATAATGCCATCTCCAGTGGGTATACCATCTCCAGTGGGTATGCGAGCTCCGTTAATGAGAGCAGTGGATCATTCAGCAGACACAGCGGTGCTCGAGTCGCACCTGTATCTGCTAACAACCGTCAGAGAGACAGTCCAGTGCATGAGTCTCACCTGCATCTGCTAACTGTCGGCACAGAGCAGAGAGAGACTCCACTTAATGTCTGAACTAGGACGAAGACAAGTGAGGAGGAATGAATGGTTTTAGAAACAACGACACAGAAATGCTGATAAGGCAGGCGGAATACAGACCAGTGAACCGTCACAACACAGCAATATTAGATACCATCAAGGACATGCCACTGTCCACGCATAACACGATCAAAAGAGCAGGGCTGTTGTTTTCTCACAGTTGTCCTTTTGTCTCTCAGGATGCTCACGTGCTAGAGGCAGCGGACATGGAGCGTCTGAACAGGAACGTAGCAATCCATGGTCTCCAGACCCACCAGGTGCTACAGGTGAGCCACTCCTTGGTTAACCACCTCTCCTCTGTGGAGCTCTCAAGCTGTTGGCACAACATAATGTAGACAGAGTAAACAGCATATGCTATAGTATAAAACCATACTGTAGCATACTTTATTATAAACCTTACCATAACAAATTAAAGTATAAACTGAACTACAGGATTCTATAGTATTTTATACTGTCATTTATACTATTTACAGTATAGAATACTATAGTAACTGCAGGTTACTATAGTAACAGCAGGTTACTATAGTATAAACAGAAATACAGGATAATATAATATAAACTGAACTATAGGATACTACAGTATAAACTGAACTATAGGGTACTATAGTACAAACCACAAGGTCATTGTAATAACTAGTTTGTTAAGTAGGTAATCATTCATGATGTCTATATTTTGTTAGTCAACAGACTGAACTTACATGAAACCAACTTTTAAAGCTTATAACACTTTTAAAGTTGTTATTTAAAGGACAACGTTTGGTTGCATTTCATCCTTTCTGCTGTACTCAAACCGCAGAGAGAGCTGAGAACCCACTGAAAATGGAAACCATTTCTAACCTCACACACAGCCTATTACATATCATCAGAGAACATTAACCAGACAGCACCCTCAGTCTCTCAGGACTTGTCCCTGTTGTAGTGCTCCCCCTGTATGCATTTTTGGGGTTTTCCCTGATCGTACACGCCTTACTCAACCTGTTAGTTAATTATCAAGCCCTTAATAACCAGGAACAGGAGCATTACAAGCCTGGAACCAGGAAGAACACCAAATGTGAGAGCAGGGTGTCCCCACAGCAGCGGCAGACTTCAGGACCGCTGAATAACTAGCCTTCTCTCCTCTGACTCTAGTAGGTGATCCATATACTTCCTGTTCCAACAGTCTAGTTACAGCAGCAGCCATGTTATCACCCTTCACCAGCACACGTCCCAATATGGTTCTCAAGCATTTCAAACCCACTTAACATCTCCTCCAGCTGAACTCATCTGAGAAAGATGTTCTCATCTAAAGGTTCACGGGTGGAAAGATTACCGCAATGATTGCTTTTTCAAAGAGTGTTGATTTGAGAAAGGCCTTAAGATTAAGAATTGTTTAATAAAATGTTATAATAAATAATAAATGAAAATAGAGCCAAAGAAGAGATGCAGAGTCTCCATTAAACTAAACCCCCTTGAATAAAAGCAAGTAATATCTTCAGGAAAATGATGTCATTGCCAGATACCCCCCCCCCCTTAAAAAAATTGGTCTACTCTTTCCTATGCACTTGCGGCCAATACTGTTTCCATGGCAACAGCTGCTCACACTCCTGCTTTTAATGTCTCAGTTTTTACATTTTTTTCTCTTGAGGCATACATGAGAAGAATGCTCACATACTTGGAGCAGAACAAAACAGAAACAGAACAAAACAGAAAACAACATTTTCTTCATTTACTGTTCACCTTGTCCCTTAAATCTGATTCCTGTACACTCATTCCTGTACAGTGCTCATCTGTAATAGCACCCCAGGATGTTAAATGCTGTTAGAAACATGCTGTAATGTACTTCATAAACTGAGCCCAACCTGTGAGCTCTTCCCCTCCACAGAGCACCCCACTGGACCTGATCGAAACAGGGAAGGGGCTGAAGGTCCAAGCTGAGCGCCCCCATCTGGTCAGTCTGGGAAGTGGTCGCCTCAGCACAGCCATCACTCTGCTGCCCCTGCCAGAGGGTGAGTGGTGGAGGAAAAAATACAACTAATTTCTTAACCTTGAATGTTTAATGCGCCGTCCACTACTTTCGTTACAAAAACAAGTCTGGTTGCTTTGAAAACGCTAATCATATATGCGCACAGAAAAGAGGATGGCTTTGCTTCCCAACCTTGAAAAATGAGAAATACCAAATGGTATGCACACCTGTATTTAGATCACAGCCACTGGAATACAGACACAAATCTTTTTCCACCTATAGATTGAAGGCTGATCACCCAAGCCTATCATCAACACCATGAGCCAGCAGTAACAGGAGGACTTTTTTTTAAAACAGCTCCTCCTTTAACCCCTTACTCCCCAGGAAGTTCTTCAGCTTTTCCACCTGACTTTGTATGCTCATATCTTATTACTGTTTTATAACTTTACTGTATTGTAACTACAAATTATGACTCAATAAAATACGTGAGGAACGTGACAAACAGAGATCTGGAACCAGCCCTAGATCCTTAGAGCTGTTCGGCTGCTCCCACTCCCCTATTACCTCCCCAACATCTGCCTGACACAGCTCAGGTTTTCATCCCCGTCACTCGGTTATCTGAGGCCATCTGTCACGATAGTGGAGACAAGTGGAATGCTCTGGCACACTGTCAGAGACTTCGATATGAAAACTTCAATAGAGTTCTCTCTTTTTTTTTTGCTGTTCGGCTAATGTGGAATGAAAGAATGGCTCTTCTGGAGCTGAGGTGTTACACAGGGTTGTGCTTATCTCTCTGGCCTGTAGATAAGGCTGGGTAGAGCCAGCGGGGGAGGGACCAGGTCCAGGAATGTGCTTTTCTGTTGTTTTTTTTTCTGTGCTCTGGTCCCAGTTGTTTTCCTTGGCCCAGATTTTTAACACTTGATTGCCAGGCTCCAGGTCCAGGTGCATGTTGCTTAGTGACCGCGTCATGATTCACTCCTCCTGGAGAGAACACCTACATTCCATGCTGGTCTCCTCTGGTGACATAATAGTTAATCGCTTTGTGACTAAGATAGGTGTGGAGAGGAGAGAAGTCTTGCTCGGGGTGAAATATTATCTGCTTGAAGCACAGAGAGATTTCATCTTTTTAAAAAAAGAGCATCTAGTGACAAAGAGTGTAGTATTCATACCTACAGGTACAATTACACTGTAATTGCACCGGTGAATTCAATGGGCATTGGAACAACAGTTCCAGTTGACAGTTCTATGGTTTTGTTCACTTGTACTCTGTCACGTTTGGCTGGTTAATATTTAAACTCCCGCCACTGTGGGGACATTCTTCACAGGGAGGACCTCTGTAGGCCATGGAGCTTCAGACATCAACGTCCAGGGACCTGGAGTTGCTGCTCAGCACTGCTTCATTGAGAACAAAGCTGGAGTGATCACCTTGCACCCCTGTGGGAACCAGTGCAGCATGGATGGACTTCCAGTCACCACACCTGCACGTCTCTCTCAAGGTATCATTGACGTCTGTTAGCGAAACCAGGCTTAAAAATCTATTGAATCAAGTTCAATAGTTCAGTTGCTTATCCTGTCTGCTATTTCTTAAAGCACGTAGGTGAATATGATGCTGCCTTTTATGACTCAGAGGACAAGTAAAGAGACTTTAAAGTTACAGACACAAAACAACAAGAAAGTTTTAAACCAATAACTACAAAGCCTTTTTGCTCTGAAAGCAGAAACAGAATGTAAGTCAAGTTACTAGAGTGTAAGTCAGGTTACTAGAGTGTAAATCTGGTTACTGCATATGTCATTTATAAATAGGTATATTTGTAGTATGTAAATATTTCATTTATAGTCCTAATCAACTGGATGGCTGAAAGTCCCCTTGGTCTGAGAATTAAAGAAAAAAGTGATTTACAAATTATTAGAATACAGGCTCTTTTTTTTTTTTACCAGAAGATTGTACTTGGCTCTATAGTGTCATTTCTTTGGGTCCCATTTTACCCAATTCATCAGAATTTCCACTTATGGGAATAGCCTGAACAATCGAGATTTGCTATGAAAGGAAGTGCCTATTGTAGCACTCTTCTCTGCTCCTTATGCCCTGTTGTAGTTCTTTTGTCTTTTTTGTAGTTCTTTTGTCGTTGTAAGACTGTGTGTGTGTGTGAGCTCTAAGACATATATCTCTAAAACAAGTCTTTTCCCAAGGAGGATGGGGTCCCTCTTGAGTCTTGGTCCACACAAGGTTTCTTTCTTAATTTCTGCCCAAGAAGTTTTTCCGTGCCACTGCTGCCTCTGGCTTGCTGATTTGAGATCTGCCTCCAGACATTTGTAAAGCTGCTTTGTGACATGTGTTGTAAAAACACTATATAAATAAACTTGACTTGGCTCTGACATGGTTGCCTTGAACTGCACGATGGATACCAGTTGGAGAACGTGCCTCAATGACGAGATGATGAGCAGCTATCTGGGCAACTTGACTTTCCAAGTATTATATTTTAGTCGACTATGGGTAACATGCTTTTGACCCCATGACAACACATTTACTTAAAGTAAATGAAATAATTTAGGTTTCCAGATCTTTCCAGTCATTGCTGGACTGGTCATTGACCCCAGTCATCATCAGCATACAAACGGACCTCAGCCCAAACGTGTGAAATTGCTTTGCTGCATTCATGAACGAAAATCTCGCCCCAGTTTAACATCTTTTGTCTGTGGGGCAATTTGACTGAACAGGTCTAGGGGGAGGGGGTGTCTGGGGTAATCTGTTGTGTAGACCAACGTCTGAGTGGGTGCATCTAATTTGCATAGGTAATATTCAGGAATTATTTGCTTGAGGCAGGGGATTTTTCAAATGCTTTGAAACGCACAGGTGTTATCCAAAACTTATAAATATGTGCAATATGTGCCAGGTATAGCAAACCCTGTATGTCGCATACTGTGTTGCAGTAGCAACCCTGCGTAAAAAATACCGCAGTTGATTGAAGCTCTGACTCAAATGTAAATGGGCACACTCTGATGCGCGCACCCCCAACCCCACCCCTTCCCATCCTTCTAGTGTCTCCGACGAGGAAATGAGTTTGCTCCAGTGACGGAGACAGCTGTTCAGCCACCAACACCTTTGAGAAATTACGTAGCATAAGAAACCGCAACTACTACTGGGATATACAGAAACAGCCTCGTGAGCTTCAAGACTACTATTGGACTAGATAACATTTTATATTATAAGCAAATTATAAAATGGTCCTTTCGCGCAACCTTTGAGCTGTACGCTTTAACACATGCTTTAGACAACTTACTCTTTTTTCTCAATTTCTTTTGTTAGTCATAGAGAGTTCGAGAGTATGGAGAATCAATGAATACTATTTCCATAACAAAGGATTCCACAGGATAAGGCAGAAGCAACTCGCTTCATTTCTACAATAATTTGCCTGTAAGGAAAAAAAACCAAAACACGTGGAGTATTTTTAAAGGGCCAGTTACCATGTTCCCTGCGGATGGTCCGCGAGAGTGGACGATTTGGATTTAGAAGTAAGTGTATGGAGGGGAGAGCTACATGTGATAGTGTAATGAAATTGTCATTCTTAGGAATTATTCAACATCAATCGAAGTTTGCTGGGTTACAAAGGCAATCGGGCTCCGTTTAGCAGTAACTACCCTAATTTTAGTAGATCCTTAAACAGATCAAAGGACCTCTGCGGATTTACAGTTACCATCGTGCTAATTGTATATCATAATTTGGAGTAATATAGACTCTGTGGACATATTAATCAATACGTATTTACTGATATATAGACAATGGACTATTTATAATTTAGTTTAAAGACATCTATCTTTTAAAAGGACATCTGTATGTAGGCGAGCTTCCGTTGTAGATTCCAGAACAGGACTTAGTTAGCAAAAGACTGCTAGAGATAGATCTGCAACTGTATGAAAGAGGAAATTGGACTAGTTGAAATCTTATTTTCGATGTTATTTCGCTATTCATTGTTAGATATTCGTATACGTTATCCTCTGCTATCATTCTGAATTTATTTGGGCCCGCTTTGAATACAATTGGTACAGAATAAAAAAATACCGGTTCACAAACAATGACAGAGAGAAGAAAACCTGCAGTTTGTATAAGGCCCCACACTGTGGTCTGGAGATCTTTCATTTTTTGACATGGTCATGGGTGTCTGTATAGCGTTACACTGCTATTCCTGGTCAATGTGACCCAGTGCTATAATCCTCATATTCTACTTTCTACTACTGCACTGTTTGCACAGTTTGACTGTGTGCTCAGATAGTTCACACACACTTTATTTGTATTGGGTACTAACAATAGCGACTGTGATTTTTGGTTTGAGGTAACCGGACCTCCTGTGTGTGGCCCCTATGTTTATACCTGACCTCAAGGTTCACGTATTGCATGTGGTCAGAGATGAACTCCAGCTCCATTTAGAAAGACCTGGTGGCAAGTGTGGCTTCAAAATGGGCACTGGTGTCGCATATTTGCTCCTGGGTTTTCCTACAATTCTAGTTAGGAATTCCTACAATTCTAGTTACGTCCTAACTTTAATGTTCATTTTTGGAATGCTATAAACATATGTATGGCATATTTTAAATACTGAACATGCGTCAAATGGTGATAAACATTTCTTTTCTTCACGATGCTGTCGATTTAAACCGCTCACAATATCACGCTCATGTCTGGAGTGCCTGTGATGCTCTCATTTCCTGGTGTGGGAGGAGTTAGTGAAACACTGGGGTTTGACCCATCTGCTTTAGTTGTTGGAGCTTTCCATACGCAGTAAAACAAAACACCATGGCAACCAACGTGTGCGCCTCTTGCTATCCCTTTGTTCTGAGGTCCTCTGGTCAGGTTGGCACCCTGCTCAATTTCACATGCTTTAGATTCATCTGGATGGCTTTCTGACCCTACAGACACTATGCTGGATGTGTCGGAATTATATAGTATTCGCATATTTAATAGTGAAAAAAACATTTATTATCACTTTTCTAATTTCCTAGTAACAGACTTAATAATCAGATAATAAACAGAACATCTAACTATTGGTATAGAGCTGTCAATTAACTAAATATTTGTTCAGTGTGCTAAAAACAGCATGATCCTACAGGTTTGCCATTTTGCATCATGCAAAATATGTAGCACCTGCATACATATTTACTTAAGTGCATCATACTAACGAGACAGGGACTTAAAGATCCAAAGGTCACACTTGGTACTGGCCTTTCATGCAAAGGTTCTTACGCTAAAATATTCTCCAATTTGCTAGAGATTCACCAGCAAAAAAAAAGGTCTTCCTGTTGAAAGCGTTATGAAATAACAAGAACATTTGCACTTTCCCAGACTTGTAGTTTTGCACATTATGCACTTCTCTTGTGGTTTTGATGTGGGAAGCCGGGTGGGCCTTCCTGTTGTGTCTCACACTGCAGTGGTGCTGGCCGGGTCTGTAGCAGAGGTCCGGTCACAGACGGTCCGGGTCAGGGCCCAAACCCGACTCTCACTAATGACTGCAGGCATTAGTTGCGGAGGCTGTGTTCATGAGAAACTCTAAAAATGTGCAAGAGAGCAAATCTGTTTTATTATTGCTGTGAGAGTCAGTCTCACTGTCTGACTAATTTTCCTGTGAGTCCTCTACTTTCTTGTTACTTACGTCACCTGTGTGCCAAATGAATTTTAATTTCGAAATACTTCTTCAACATACTTTGCCTTACAAGTCATCCACTGCTGCAGAAGTTGATATTGCAGTGGAGTTCACTCAGGGCAGAAGGCCGTGGTGGGAAAATAACCTCTGTGCTGGGCTCAACAGGAAGTGCATCATAACATTAAACACTCTGCTCACATTCTCATCACTGAAACAGAA
The DNA here is from genome assembly GCA_028565775.1 of Sternarchorhynchus goeldii. Classification (NCBI taxonomy): domain Eukaryota; kingdom Metazoa; phylum Chordata; class Actinopteri; order Gymnotiformes; family Apteronotidae; genus Sternarchorhynchus; species Sternarchorhynchus goeldii. The sequence goes on from JAOXYF010000013.1 coordinate 14,957,212, forward strand.
GTTCTTTGAATGAACTGGAAAAATGAAATTCCATTATCACTGACTCAACACGTTCTCACTGATCCACATGTAGCTACTCATTGCATCCACTGTCCCCCTGGACACCCCCACAGAGACGATAATTATGATTTATTTTCTTATTTTGAAGGAAAATTGAATTTGGAGTTCTAGAGTTTCCCATATGTCTCTTGGTTTGGTTGGATGGTGTAAATGGTGTAGATTAAATGCAGGTCGGCAGGAGTGGGATGTGGTTCTATAATGGAAGGCCACAACTGTGGAACCTCGTATGGGGGCTCAGTAAATTGACGCTCGTATCCAATGAGTGTGACTCACTGGAACAGGAAACTGACATAGCATACAATCCCCTCCGTCTGGCACCACAGCATCTGTGTTAAAATTAAACACAGTGACTGGCAGAAGTTTGGCACCTATAAACAAACAGAGGGAAACACATGCTATGTTTAACCTCTGCTTTTAGCTGAACTATTTGCTGAAGAACGTTCTCTCATATGTACTTATATAAATGAAACGATAAATTCTTATAATACATAGAAATAGAATAACCGCAGGAAACATACGTAGGTTATTAAATAATTGACACAACCATTTCGAATGAATCAGTTTTTATGTGTTTTATAGTGCAGATGTTGTGTGAAATACATTTTGTCTAAGGGCGTTCTGTAGCAGTAGCACTGTGTTTTATTGTTCTGTGTTGTGTGGGCTCAGGGTTGACGGTAATGTGTTATGGTAGGACAGTGGATTGCCTCTACCTCAGCAGGTATGATTCATGGCTCCATTAACCACCCTCATCTCTTCCAGTGCTGTCTGTGGCTTCACACTAATGCCTTACACCATGGCTCTCTGTGAGTCCACTGACTGAACCAACTCATTTAGCATAATGGGAGAATCCATCAAGTTAAAAAAAAAAAAAAATTATAGCACAGTTGTTGTTGTAATTGACCTGAAATGAATGTGAGTAACGTAGCACTGAGGCCAACATAGACTGTCAGGGGGATAAAGCCACTGTATGTAAATGCCTTCACGATTCTTTGGTAGACTTTAACTACTGCCGGTAGAGTTGTGATTTTACACAATCTGGATGGATAAGATGTTACCAGCAGCCTGTTCTGTGCAATTCTTACATTCTTGGAATTCAGTACTTCTTGTTACAGTGTTGGTATTAATGTGACTCACTTCCTGAATGCACCAGATGCTAACACCTCTGATCCCTGGGCACACTAGACAGTGACTACTGGTCGCAGGCAGGTCCGAGTGTGAGAACACTGCCTTTTGGGCATTGTTTGCTGAGCGTATAGGGAAACGGGCCGTGGTGGGTGTCTGTCAGGGGCCTGCATAGACCACTGACTAAAAGTTAACCTCCACACCGGAGTGGAGTGGCCCAGCTTGGTGGGGTGCACCTCTGCTCTCCTGACTTCATCTGCTGGCTGAAGGTTCTCCTCCTTTTGCACAGAGCAGGCTGCTGGTAACATCTCATCCGTGATAATATTTAACAATTTCTTTTTTGTAGTAAGACATTAGTACTACATCAGCATCTGAATCATAGGCTTTGGTCAATGGTGAAGAACAGTAATGCTAACTGCTGAAATCACCGCTGTGGAAAGCTGTAGCTTCTGGGCATAGCATTTAGAGGGTGTGCCTGTTCACCAGCATGACTGAGGCCCTCTGCAATTCATGTTAACACAAACTGAGTCATGACTGTCATCCCCCAAGCTCTGTGGCATGCCCAGACAGAGAGCCATGCGCTGAACCAGAGTGGAGTCAGAGCCTCTCTCCACAATGGAGTCAAAACCTTTCAGACTTACCTTCACTCTCTCCCAGAGTAATATGTGTAAATAAGCAGTTGTTATGAGAATATGAACAATAGTATGGACATTTCTGTACTGATGAATGTCAGTAGTCTATTTAAAAGTTTATAGCATAGATTTATGTCCATTTCTTCTCAGCGGGAATGGTTTCTATGGTGATGTGGTAAAGTCTGTGCGTTCCAGTTGCTCCTTGTCTGATAATCAAATGGCTCTTCATTTTATAACAAAGCTACATCTGGCACACCCTATTCACTGAACATCTGCTTTTATTTGGGGAAACTTTCTGCAAGGCTCACCCGACCACACACACACACACACACACACACACAAGCTGTAAAATCGTCTGTATTAGACATAAGGGAAAAGAGAATTCACAGCAAAATCCTGTGTTGATCTAACACCTAGTCTTGAAGTAACACCTGGATCCAAGCTGGGAGGCAAACATACACTGTACGACTCACTTCTGCTCAGTGGATATCTCTTTATTCTCTTGTACACCGAGTGTGTTAATTTATTGCCAAACGAATATGGGTTTGAACACCAACACTACTGAGCTTGTCTTGTAGCTGTAGAGTGGATTGGGAACAGCACATTACAAGACCTGTATGCTGTACAGATACTGTGAGGTAAACAGTGTAGAACAAGGCTGTTCTTGTCCTTGCTGCTCAGAGAACCTGTAGAAGGCGACTGAGCAGTGAACCATCTTCTTGCCTGGTCCTGTCTGTCCCAGCACGAAAAGAAACCCTCCACACCCCAAACCACATCTCTGTCAGCACCGCTGAGTCCATACAGCTCAGTGGGGATTTTCAGGCCTGGTCGTTTGTGTATATTACGCTCACATGTGAAATGTTTTTATTGTCGGTTTAGTGAGTGGAGCACGTACTGAGTGTGCTGCTGTTGTCTGGCTATTGCAGGCTGTATGCTGTGTTTGGGAGAATCATCCTTCTTCCGCTTTAACCACCCTGAGGAAGCATTCAGGATGAAGAGCATGAGGACAGAGACAGAACACGCGGCCAGACTACACACGGGTACTGGAACGTTCACCTTCCATACACACACACGCATGTATGCATACACACACATACATGCACACAGGTACACAAATGCACACAGAGGGCATTATCCAAACATTAGAATTGTCTTTTTAGCATAACAGTGTGCCACAATCCACAAGTTCATGCTAACACTGTATTCAAACAGGAGCCAAAATGGCCCTTCCATAAATTATCCATATTGGTTCTTCCTGTTCCATGGACTGATCTGAAAAGTGCCACCGTGTACTCAATCTTTCTTCTTAAAATAAAGCTCAGAGAGGTTAGCCACCTGTGCGTTCCAGCACGTGTCCAGACCCTACACCCTTCCTGGTCACAGAGATGCACCGCTGCTCATGGGCATGTGCCTTCTGAACCGGTTAGGCCCCGCCTTTTCCTGTCAGGCTGCCACAAGGATACATGTAAACACATTTGGTCCACTGCTTTTCCCGGGCTGGTAATGAATTCCTTCCGATTTGAAAGAGGCTTGGTTTCCTGCAAACAAGCAACTCCCCAGCTGAAATAAACACACAAGCAAGTAGTGATCCAAACTGGTCTAGAGTATTTTTCATCCCCATTTATACATTTGGTTTTAAGTTAAACGTGCAGAAATGAAATCAGATATAGCTGAATCAGGGAAAAATCACTTCAGTTAACCACATACACCTGATTACCGGTGTCCTAGACCTAACTGTTGGTGTCCACTCATTCTGGGCTTGTGTTTGAGCTCGTTCCCAGTGTAGACGGCACTTTGTTGGCTGTGCTCTGTTTATTTAAGGAACTCGAGTATCTTTTACACGGTGTATTTTTATGTCAGCTCCTACCCTTTTAGCCGTGTGCCCTCCCTGTCTATCCTGATAACTGGCCACGTCACTATCACTACAGGTGGCCTGCAAGACATTTGAAAGGTTTTTCAGTATTCGATTTTAATATAACTGTTTTCTTCGTGTTCTTCTGAAATGTCTCCTATGTTCGTAGGTAAAACGTTTAATCATAAATCGCATTAAATGCAACATGAACAAAAAAGTGGAAATCGAAAAATCGATAGGTTCACGTTTATCTTACCGTTGAACATAACATTTATTTGAGTAATCGGTAAAGCCGTCTTGCTGTTTGGTAACTTTTGCGTATATGGAGTTAATTTAGACTGATAGGTTTACGTATCTAATGTGTACAGTAGCTGTGAACGCCTTAATATTAAATGAGTAATGTTTGATCTCTGAAAGTGTATCTGGCGCTTTAAGAAAAGGAGAACGCAGAAGTTGTTCCCGCCCTCGTGCAGCCAGAAGTCCGTCACATCAGCACCGTGGACAGGGGAGGGCGGGGGAGTGAGCGATGGTGTGGCCGGGTTTGGCACAGGGAACCCGGCTGGAATATATCGTGTCTGAACGCTTCTCCGCTCTTCCTGGCCGGCCGACTTGATTGAACACCGGCGATCGAAGTCGGAATTCAAGGCCCTTACATTTTGTTTTGAGACCGGCTGCGTGCTACACTAAACGGTTTAGTCGCAAGCTTGTCCTTACATGTAAGTATTTGTTATTACTGATGCTTTGATTTAAGCAAAAACAGAAAAGCAAAAATGAATTTACAACAGATGCGTCGTGTTTCTGAACCGACCGTAGACAGTTTGTCAGGTGGTGAAGCGTTCATGTCATATGCCAAACATGATATGCTACCATTAATCTCTAACCTCCATATGCTTTGAACCTTCTTTCCCAACGAGTGGTTCAAGATATCCGAAATCGTGTAGGGAGCATTAGCCTTTCAGTTAAGCAAACCGAAGCTTCTTAGGGTTAAATATAATACGTTTTTTAATGTTAAGGAAAAATTGCGATTGATTTTCGTGAGGTAGCGGTGTTGTGCATGTTTTGTATGGAGTTCGTTTCGTAACCTGTTTACTATAATGTGTATCACCATACATTTCAATCTAAAGCAAACAACATTGATGAAGTTTAAGCGTTTGATGACGTGGCCGAAAGCCAAGGCTTTATTCTTTAATTGCCTTCATTTACTTCCCTTTGGTTACAAAGATAAATGAACTTGATTTAATGTCATGTTGTGCAGTGTGGTTGGTTAATTTTCTCTGTGTACTCCTTGCATGTCTCTTTCAGCTCCTCTGATGATTCAGAGGTGCGAGCCTACTCTGTTGACTGAGTGATGGTGGCGTTACCACTGGGTTCTGCTACATAGGCGCTTTTCTCCGCTTCTCTGAATTAGCCATTCTCCTGCATTTTTGAAATTCGGTGTTTGCCAGTAATGGAAGCAGGGTCACTGTGTTGGGCAGGTGCAGGTCCTTAAACATAGGTGCAATTATGTAATTTATTGCTATAATTATGTAATTAATTGGACACTTCACCTGAGAGCAAGTGAAGCAGGTTAAATTTTGCATGCAAGGGGAGGGTGAAGTGTACTCTTTTTGATTTACTGAACCTGTTGTGTTTTTCACACCTGCACAGAAAAATCTGGGTGAAATATACTGTTATAGTGTTCATTTATGTCCAGTCCCACTTAAAAGGAACACTGGGACTGTTAATCTGATGGTAGTTTTGCTTTCAACAGATTCAGAGAGCTTGGTCAATGGGAACCATCAGTCAGCAGTGGCGGAGTGTCACCAAACCCCCCGTGAGAGAGAGCGCTCCGATCATAGTGCCATCGTCAGCTCCATTGAGAAGGACCTGCAGGACATCATGAATTCCTTAGTCATGGATGACCCCCAGGCCTCCTCCTCCTCTGAGCTCAAGACGACATCTGGCCACCTCACTGCCCACTCCCCGCTGTCCCCACTGTTAAACGGAGGTGGGCGCTACCTTCTCTCTCCCCCCACGAGCCCTGGTGCTATGTCGGTGGGCTCCAGTTATGAAAATACCTCTCCACCGTTTTCACCTCTCTCCTCGCCCTCGGCTGCAAGCAGCAGTAGCTTCACCAGTCCCTCGCCCAGTGGATTCCAGGAGCAGATCCCTAATTTGCCTCCGATTCCGGTCAGATCATCCAGCTACAACTACACCAGCCAGCCACCCATACCTCAGCCACGCACCGTGTTCCCCAACCACACGGGTAGCGATAGGGGCCAGAAGGTCCCCGAGAGCCCACGGCTCCCGAGGAGGGCCCTACTGGAAGCTCCGCCAAGCCCGAAGCCGGCTCGCAGGAACGCGGGTCAGGATGGGCCGATTGGGAAGGGTACGGATGGCACCAGGCACCCCTCCGTCTCCACAAATGCTGTGCACAGTGACTCCCCTTCTGTCGGCAGAACAGCGATTCCAGGTAGCCCCAAACTGACCCCCAAATTCACCACAGTGTCCCCCTTGTCCTCACCCTGTAGTCCAAGGGTAAAACTGTCTGTCAGTCTCCAGGATCGCCCGTGTAGCCCATTCCGTGAACAGCCCCAGCCAGACCGCTCGCTCACCGCAAGCCCCACACAGCAGTTCTCTCCTCCCCCTCGACCCTTCCAGCCTCCCTTGGACCCTATCGTTCACATCATCCAGGGCACACCCCCACAGCCCCAACATGGTACCCTCCTGCCTCCAGAAAGTCCTCGGCTGGCCCGCAGGACCCTGGAGGCCTGTGCGGGCAGCATGAGGGAGCTTCCCCCTCTCAGCCCATCTTTGGCACGCAGAGGGGTGCCCGTGTTGCCTGGAGCTCTCCCAGCTACCCACTCTGCCCTCCGCACCCCTGACAGTCCATCTGCCAAGCTGGTCCCAGAGAGCCCTAGGCTCAGACGAAAAGTCTCCCCAGTCTCCCCCACTGAACTTTTCAGTCCACGGACGGTGCGTGCCCGCAGTCCCTCGCCCACCCCCGGGTCAGCGGATGGCACCGGCGGGCGGAAAGGAAGCCTCGGGAACACCCTGTCCCCTGCGTTCAGTCTGGGCTCGCTGCCCGGTTCTTCTCCAGTTGCCAGCCCCAGGAGTCACAGGAAGATGTCGGCAGGCCACAGGGACTTCCGGCTCGCGCACCCAGGCATGAGGGAGCGCAAGAACAGCATCACGGAGATCAGCGACAATGAGGACGAGCTGCTGGAGTATCATCGAAGGCAGCGGGAAGAGCGCCTACGGGAGCAGGAGATGGAGAGGCTGGTAAGTGACGTGCTGCATAAGCCTGATGTTACATGAAACACAACACACGTCAACAGTTGCACTCAAATGTAGCAAAAATGAGACTGCTGGTCGTCCCTGCATGTGAGCATTTCGGCGTCTTGGTTAATGGTCTGTAGCAGTGTTGTGAGTAATGTCTGTCTCTGATTGTAATGGATTTCTCAGGCTCAATCATCTCCTCAGAAAGATGTGTATGCAGCTAAGAGAAGCACAGACCAAAGACCCCCCCACCACACACAAAAAAAGACCATTTATTCCATCAGTGTTTCGAGTGAGTGAGATTTCGGGCCTCAGTTTTGGTGGTAGTTAGTGAATATCCAGCTTAACTGTGGAGAGGAAAATCTTCATGGAAGCTACCTTAATGCTTTTTGAAGGTGCTGCCTGACACTGGGGATTTTGTACTGTGACTGTTGTCACGGTAATAGGTGTATTGTGATAATGACTGAGGCTGTACAACTCCATGGGCTGTGAGCTACTGTGAAGCCAGAGTCATTCTGTGAGCGGAGGGAACAGGACTTAGCGGCCCTTTCAAGCTGACGAAAAGTGATTGGGAGCTGCTGCTTCACTCTGGCAGAAGGCTCAGATTTCACCATGGCAACACCATTGTTTGTTTGTGGTCAGGGGGGGGGTGTGGGAGGGGGGTAGACGTTTTAGTTCGGGGCTGCTGTCCAGAATGAAGCTTTAAGTCAGTATGCGTTCCAGAGGTTGTATTCATGCTTGGTTCTTCTCCATCTCTTTTGGCTGTCCTTCAGTTCTTCACTGATCACACTGTGGACCGAGGACATAAAGATGGTGATGTAATTGCACCGTCATGCTCTAATACCCTTTGTAAAACTGATATTGCCAACCAGAGCTCAGTTCTTTGACCTCGTTTAGAACACTGAAATATTTTTGCTTTGTCCCCATGACTCACAGTAACGGTCAAATAAAGACAGAAGGAGATGAAAGCACCAGCTTTTTGCCAGAACGATTGTGCCATCTATGAGGAAAACATCCTAAAGTGAAAATCAATGTGTTCTCTAAAAGGATTATCCCAGACTGAAACAAGTCCAGCCAAGTGTGCAAACCGCAAACCTTCAATTAAAAAATACGAAACATGGACATTTAAACAAGATTAAGCATAAATAGTAATGAGAGTCTTTGCTCAAGAGGTAAGATGGGGCGAAAACGTAAGATTATGTTCCTTTTACCCAGCGGGAAGTGATTTGGGAAGTAGATGAAGCCATGAGGTTGTGTTATTGTGTTACATCGTGCTGTATTGTTTACATCAGTACCATGTAGTTGCATGAATGGAAGAGACCTGGAGCTGTTCTGTCATCATCTCATTATCTGCAGGGTCATAATGTTTTTATGTGAAAATCAGAGCTGAATTGTTCTTAGCTGACTGTGTTTTTCAGCACATGTCAAAGCGCACTGTGTCTACGTGATGCTTATCACACCAAACTTCATATCATATCAAGGGTGGACAATGTGATATAACATGCTGATGTTACCAAGATGAATTTAGATATGACTTATCGCCCACCCGACACCCGATCGTTCAACATCGTGTTTTGGCGCAACTCCCAGGCTTCATGCGTCCTGTGTGGGAGGAGCTCCCCCAGTGACAGAGGCGGGATCATGTAAGCATGTGGCGACGCCCCCAGCCCCACCCCCTGACCTATGCAGGGAGGCTTCCAAGCTGGTCCAGCACAGCTGACACTCTGGTGGGTGACAGCAGACAGAACGCAGTGCCCTGGTTATATTTACCTCACAAATCCTCCCAGCAGCCCCTGTCTGCGGTGCGCCTTGGTAAAAGGATTCAGTGGGCAGAGGAGACATTTCATTCAGAGCCATATAGTCTAAAAATAGTCTAAAAACCTCCTGCGTAATCACTCGTAAATTTCTGGCTTGGGAAGGAAACTTTGAGAGGAAAGTTTAAAAGAAATAACCTAGAATCTGTTTCACACTATGTGTCTAAATAAATAGCTTTTGTGACACTAAATTTGCTTCATGTGTGTCAGCCGGGCAGCATGCCACTGACACGTCCATCTCCAGAGAGATAGCTGGGGCTTTTCCTTCCAGCTGAGTTAGACATCGGAGGACTTGGCTGATGCAGCTTGTGATTTACCAGAGGTCCCCCGAAGCACCCATGGTTTCCTGAGAGACTTGGCACACACGCACACACACACACACACACACACACACACACGGCATATGGTATCAGTCACCAGACGACCCTTCTGTCAGTCAGTTTCTGCCAAGGTGCCTGAGCCGGCCAAAGATGGCCGCATTTTTAACGTGAGATGTCCCATGGTGGCCTGACACCTCCAGTACTCTTAAGGTAGATTATAGGTATATGACGCCAACCTGAGCATGTGGAGTGTGTCTGTAACCGGGGGGAACAGCACCTCCAACAGCGTGGGTTGGCTGAAAGATATTCTGCCCGTGACAACAGAGCCTACTATTAATAATAACATTAAAACCACCTACCTAATATTGTGTAGGTCCCTCTTATGCCACCAAAACAGCTCTAACACACTGAGTCCTGCACTCAAGACCTCTGAAGGTGTCCTGCAGTGTTTGGCACCAGGACGTTAGCAGCAGGTCCTGTAGGTACTGTAAACTGTGAGGTGGGGCCTCCATGGATCAGATTTGTTGAACGGATCGAAATTTGCAGAATAACCCAAAGCCTTGAACTCCTCGGCAGTGTCGTCAAACAATTCCTGCACAGTTTTTTGCAGCGTGGCATTATCCTGCTGAAAGAGGTCGCTGTCATTAGGGAAAAACCGTAGCCATGAAGGGTTGCACCTGACCTGCAATAGTGCTTAAGTGGGTGGTACATGTTAAAGTACCTGCTTACAGCAGTGCACAGGGGTCAGCGTGCACACTCATACTGGTGGGTGGATACACAGCCCCTTATGCAGTGCCCGGCGATGTGTTTTGACACCTTTTTTCAGCAGTTCGAGTTCCAGTGGCTCCTTAGTGGGATCAGACCAGACGGGCTTCAGGATTATGAATCTAGACCTTCCTTATGCAGCCAGAACAACAGCTTTGACCAGACGGGCCAGCCTTCACTCCCCATGGGCATCAGTTAGTCTTGGGCAGCCATGATCCTGACGACGCCAGTTGTCCTTCATTGGTAGATACTAATCACTGATTCTGCGTACCGGGAACACTCCGTACCAGGAGGACCTGTTGTTTTGGAGATGGTTGATAGTCTGTTATGATGTCTAGATGTTCGTCTGGCCAAGTGTTTGGTCCAAGTCTCATCACTCAGATCTTTTTACACTTTTTTTTTGTTTTCAACACATCAACTTCAAGAACTGAACGTAATATATCCCACCCTTGAGAGGATCCACTATACTTTAATAGTCAGTGTTAGTCACGTCACCTGCCAGTTTTGAATGTAATAGTTGATTGGTGTATAATGGTGTGTGAGAGGGAGGGAGACAGTATGATGTTTGTTTGATGTTTTGAAGGACTGGTTATGGACCCTCAGAGCTTTCTGGATGAAGCGCACAGTTACTGTGAACTCTGGGGTTGGCTCATATAGTGCATTAGTCAACAAGGTTTATGAGCCTTAATTGAGATGCCCAACATAGTGAGAGAGAGAAACCGAGAAAGAGAGCAATTAAGATTATTGAGAGAGAGAGAGAGGAATAAAGACTGTAAATATTCATGCAACCTCATGTTTGATCATGTTCTGGATCCATAACCCCATTGTCAGCTCATGTAATTAAGCCAACAAAGGGTTTGTGTTTCAGGACCTCACCATCACAACCCAGAGGCACTTCCTTTTGAGCACACTGACGTTAACATGGTCTTATTTCAGAATGGGTTTCGAACCTGCAACTGCCTGTTAGAGGAGATGTGCTTACCTTTATTTAACCTCTATCTAACCTTTATTAGCTTTACAAACCTGGTGGAACTGGTGCTAACAACAAACTAATGAAACTAACAAGAAACAGTGAGAAACAAAAGATGTACACAAGACAACACGAACACAGAACGTGAAAGTACACACACACACACGTGCACACACATACACACAAGATGAGAGGAGGAGTCAAGGGCAGCCACTGTGGATGAATTAAAAATATGTAGACAAAATATTTTACCTCGCTTAATGTTCAAATGAAGTACTAAACAGAACGGAGTATTGGCACTCAATATAATTTCTGGCCAACAAGGTCCCAATTCAGTTCCACATCAATTATATTTTAATTCAGTTTGGGAATTAGATCATAATTTTAATACCCCCCGTTCATTATAATGAACTGACACTGACATATAATATGGGAGATTACAAAAGACGTTTATTTCTCAGCATTGATGGCTGGGCAGTACAGTTAATGATTAGGAAAAATGCATATACATTTAACTAGGAAAATCTGGATATATGACATGGATCTCTTATTAAACATTGAGTTTAATGTTGGATCATCCAAACAGAAAATCACATTTAATGAGGTGATCAATATTATTCCTGGTATTGAACAAGTCACCACTAACACCAAGTGTGTATGATGCAGACCCAAGATTTAAACTGGAAATGCCTCTCATTCCTAACGTGTTAGGCCTCTAATTACTCCAGACCTCCCAACAGTGTCTCTGTTTATAGCCTCCGGTCTTGGATGTGTGTGTGTGCGTATGTGTGGCAGCTCACTCTGTAGCATGGAGGAGAGCTCCACTGTACACCACACATGGCAGGAGGTCGGGAGCCAGTGGTCTTCTGTTCAGGGGGCTGGGAGAATATAAGCAGGGCTGGAAATGCAGCGGGAACTCCTGACCTCTAGCAACCTTTCCCAGCCTTGGAGGAGAACCGCAGCATGCCACGTCCACCTACAGCTTCAGCCATGTTTTCATTGCAGGCTGTTTGGCTGTTTGTCACACGCCCAGCGCCTCGTTCAGTGGGTCACGCGTGGCGTCGGCGTGAGGGTTGTCTGAGTTGAACGTTGGGGAAACAGTCACTCAGCGCTGAGGACTCCGAGCACACCGGCCTTCTTCAGGAAGACTCGGCGTTCGTCTGCTTGCTGTGACTAAAGCCTGTGTTATGGATGCTGAGATGAAATCCCAGGAAGGGAGCTTCAGCAGGCTTTCCAGAAGTTGAAACAAAATAACATAAAAAGACTGTGGTATAAGAACTCCTTCAGATATAGCTTGGTGAACGGACCTCTAAATGTCACTGGTTATTTAAATAGTATTCACAGAATTGGCTACCGAGCTTTGAAATCTCTTTTCCTGTCAGCATAAAAGATAGATAGGAACAGGAAGAGTCTTTTAGAAGATTCTTGAAGTTACACAAACACTAAGTGTATAAAGTATCTATTATATATAACAAGACCTAGTCACACACTGAGAGAGAATGAGGTCAGACGTGAGAACAAAGAGCGAGAGAGGAAATAGAGAGAGATCAAGCTGTGGCAGAGGTGGTGTGGGAGAGCAAGCGTGTATATGTGTGAGTGTGTGGTCATTCCAGATAGAGAGGGCAGTGGAATGTTAGGGTCAGGTGGCATGGCCCCTGTCTCTTGGGCTCTGATTGGTCAGTGCACAGGGAGAATGTGTGAAAACACCAGGGTGGAAATGAGAGAGCAGGAATTTCTGTGGAGAAGCCCATCAGTCTCTGCGAGACAGCGTCACCCATGGAGAAGCCCATCGGTCTCTGTGACACAGAGACCTTTCTGCTCCTGATGACTCTCATAAACCTGCCACTTCTCCATTTCCTTTGACTTTTCGTCCCTCTCTATAGACCTACTTTTGTTGTTTATAGAAGATATTGTAAATACTGATAAATCTAATATTACCTGAATGTGCTTCAAACATAGAAGACAGCCAAGGTGTTTGCACTCACAAACAGTGGAGTCTTTCCGCAAGGTCTTTTGTGGTCTGTGTATGTGTCTGTATCACTTACCCATGTGGCACAGACCCATGGTAAGGTTTACAACAGGACCATGCCCATGCCGTCATCTGCCTAATAGCTTAAATAGAGTGGTTCACAGAGAATAAACATCCCAACATCACGTCAACAGATACGTTATCAAGTCAACAGGAACGTTATTATGTTGCTCCAGAGCAGCAGGTCAGTCACATCAGGCTTCCCTTCTGACAGTGGAAGGAAGTTGTTGTTTACCAAGACAACAGATGAATCAGTGGAGAGAGTGACCTGTGGGGGGGGGTGTAGCCACCCCGCACTCAAACATGGGGGATGTGGAGCATTGGTGTGAGCAAGAACGGCAACAGTGAGCGGGTTTGTTCAGCTTGACCTGCGGCGGGAGGGTTTGTTGGAGAGCCTGGTTTTTACTTCATGTGATTACACTGCTTCTTTCTCACGTGTGATTATACTGCTTCTTTCTCACGTGTGATTATACTGCTTCTTTCTCACGTGTGATTATACTGTTCTCGCGTGCTGTTGTGATGTCGTGTCTTGGCTGAGTGTTTCAATAGAGCAGCAGGAAAGTTTCTTTTACAAACTCCATTTCCCAACGGGCCTTACATTGTATCAGGAGAGCTTGTGTTCACAGGAGTTATGCTCTGTATAGATGAAAGTCATGCCGCTTCATCCCACAAGCTGGACTCCAGTGAGAAAAACTCCAAGAAATGTTCAGTTATTTAAGTTATTAAATACCTTTTTATCTCTGTGAATGGAGGTTTCTGGATAAGAGACACAGCAGGCCAGGATGGAGGCCAACGTCTCCTCCCGCTGGCCACAGGTTTGTAAAAGTTTAATAACCTGAGTATTCTCCAGATGTTCTCCTGAGCATTCTCTAGATGTTCTCCTGAGCATTCTCCAGATGTTCTCCTGAGCATTCTCCAGATGTTCTCCTGAGCATTCTCCAGATGTTCTCCTGAGCATTCTCCAGATGTTC
>JAOXYF010000013.1:14975939-14993630 GCA_028565775.1 Sternarchorhynchus goeldii
CTGCCAACCCCCCCCCCCCCCCCCCTCGAGGCATGTGCCACAGGGTTGTGGATTCAGGGTTACAACAATACCCTAAGTCAGCTCAGTCCTCTACATGAATGTTTTCTACATCTGCGCATGCCACTTTGATTCTGCTATGCTGTTGTTATGGGTTTTCGATGTGTTTCCATGGGTTACCCCTGCCACCTTTAACCCCTAACATTCTACTAATCTATTAATCTTGGTGCATCTTCTGTCCGGCACATTTTTCTGTTTGCTTTTTGATGTTCAGTATTTTAAAAAGAAGTACTTTTGGTGACTCTTGGCGAGCCTCGTCAGTGGTGCACTAGAGCCCACAGTACAGTAGAGCAATCCTTTGCAGACACAACCCTGCTGGATCGACATCATCCCACGAGCTTTTCCGGAGTTGTCTGGTGTGACACCCAGAGCTGAATCGATGGCAGTGAGATTTGCTTAAATCACTGCAGACGTGTTTATAACTCTAATAAAGACAGGATTAGAATCAGACTGTCATGAATAACCTGGTAATGTGCTACATAAAGATTGAAATTTCTTATGGTGACAGTTATGACAGTTAATTTTAGGATTGTATGTAAAATGAGTACATAATATAGCAGGTGTCTCATGAATATACTGAGGAAAAGGAGAGTTCTGACCTTTCATATATGCTGATTTTAAGTTTTATAAAAAGCCTCATACAGAATATATGAATACAGTGTCTATACTACACTGTCAGACCTCATGTAGTATATAGTATGTACTGCACTCTTACAGTATATAGTATATTCTATACTGTTAAGCCAAAGCATGTTATTCCATCTCAAGCCCAGCAGTCTATAGTGCTTTGTATGCAGCTCCTATTTCTCAAGGCTGCAGTCCCATCCCGGGTGTCTCATCCCGCCCAGCGAGTCCTACCCTGGGTTCTGCTCCGATTGTCCTCTGCCTCTGGCTGCTCAGGAGCATGACTGGATCTGACCCATGTTTGGTGTATGTGTGTGTGTGTGTGTGTGTGTGTGTGTGTGTGTGTGTGTGTGTGTGTGTGTGTGTGTGTGTGTGTGTGTGTGTAGGAAGCAGACAGTTTAGAGGCTGAGACCAAGCATTTCGAGGATCTGGAGTTCCAGCAGCTGGAGAAGGAGAGCAGCTTGGAGGAGGAGCGGGAGACTCTGTCCCAGCAGCTCCTACAGGAGCGCGCCCAGCTCCACAGCAGCGTGGCCCGGAGGAAGGTACGGAGCTGAACCCAACGTCAGCGCCGACGGCCCTCGAGCTGCGGCGCGAGTTGACGTGGCTCATGTGATGTGTGCTGCCCTGCAGGAGAAGGTGGCGGCTCTGGAGAAGCAAGCCAGCCAGCTGGGTCAGCAGGTGGCGCAAGAGAGCGAGAGGCTGGCCAAGGACAGGAGCACCGCCCTGCAGCTGCTTCAGAAGGTGCCCCACCTCCGGTCAGCTGTGCAAACTCTGGCGTGGCAGGCTGATCCTGGAACAGATCCCTGACCAGCTTGTCCATTTCTGCCAGCATAAGACTCCACGTCTCAGTGGTCAGGCGTGCAGCCTGCGTTCTTTGTGGTATTCGATGCAGTCTTCTGCTCTGTGTTGCTGTGCTGATATGTATTTCTCCCTTCTCTACATGTACACCGTTTCTCCAGGAGAAGGAAAGACTAGCAGGTCTGGAGAAGAAGTACCTCAGCCAAACTGGAGACCGAAGTTTTCCTAAAAGCTCCAACACTATGAAAGAGGTATGATGGAGAATTATGAAGTACAAACTATCTTCTGTAGTGTTGACTTAACACTGATGTGTGCTAGATATGGTTTGAATAACACTCGGCTCACCTGCGTTCTTGCATATTCCGATATAATCCGATATATTCTGCTCCGATTTCATCCTGACTGAACGCATCACTCTGTCTTCACACAGTGATTCATGGGCTATGAGCTCATTTTGATTTTGATAAATGTAAACGTGGGAAATGCTGGACAGTATCTGAGATTGTTCTTGTTACTGCGACCAGACACCAGACAGATTAGTATTATTGCTGGCATCTGTGCATCCTGTAAAACATCCTATTAATGATGGCCATCCAATAAACCGTCCCTGTTCTTCAGCTGATACCCATGTGATGCAGAGCAGGGAAATGAGGAACGCAATGGTTGACATGGAAACCTCCAGACATGTCCGCTGTCAGCACCCAGAAGCTATTACTTACCACACCCACAGCATCATCCATGACCAATCACGGTTTTACACTTCCTCCTGTTGGCTGTATCCCAGCAGCTAAGATTTGCAGCCTGGGCATTTCTGGCCCTCTAACCACACCCACCTGACCACTGACCACGCCCCTCCTCGGCTGCACTATTAAGTCAAAGTTGAGATTCCTGATGACAGTGGCGGTGACAGTAAGGCGACAGTGGGCGGAACTGATAACCAATCGCTTTGTACCACATTATTGAATATTCATGTAGAGTGGATGTTCACTGCATGCCACAATTTAGAATGTAGTATATGGTCCATCTGTTCTGCTGTTCTGTACACAAATGTGTGTGTTCAGTGCAGTACATACAGAGTGTGTGTGCAGTGCGTGAGTCACAGCGAGGGGATTGGTCATGACTTGCGAGCGTCTGTGCACATGTAAGGGAGGTGGGATTTGGTACACGGATATGACAGGAATGACCTCCTGACCTCTCGCTCTGCACTGGCTACCACTGGCTCTCAGGAGCACTGTCGGATGGCGGGGGTCTCGAGGATGTATGCGAGTGACACCCAGCTTCCTGCTTTCTCACCTCCCCTGCTCTCAGCTGGAGCTGCTCCTCAGGAGGTACCCTGGAGCTCGTTCTCTCCTCCCGTACTGCTACTCTGTGTCTGTTCTCGTGATTTGTTTAATCTGCGATCTTTTTGTTGAGTTGCGCGTTTGTGTAATAACCGTGTTGTTATATAAGTTGGCTCTCAAATTTATGAAACAAACAAGTAACAAACGAGTAACATTAGGAGATGTAACATTTCATGCTAATAAGATTAAAATGTTATTTGTTTGAAGCTCCTCTCTGTCTCATGCCTTTCCTCTCCGTTCTCCTTCTTCCTGTGTCTGTCTGGCCCACCTGACTCTCAGGAGTATGTCACTTTAAGCCAATTAAACCAGATCTATGGGATGCCGAAGGTGGACTCCTCCCCCACCTCTCCCGTCCAATCACGTCTGCCTACTCTCGCCGAACCTGCCTTTTCCTGCCTTGCCTCACCCCATGGCTCCTCCCTTTCTGTCTCTTTTGAGGTGTGTCTCTTTCCTCTTGTAGGTACCTTCTTCTCCTTAAATCTGATCTGTTATACTACATCACACTTTGCCAGAGCAATCGTGCTTTCATGATCTCATATATTTGACATTGGGTTTTATTTTCATGTTTGAGCTCTCTAGGCACCTTGTATGGCCCCTTGCCCCTGGATCCCCCTTCACACTCGCACATATATCAAATATGAAAACCTTTGATCAGCCAATTAATTGGCCGACCACTAGATTTTATATAATAGACGTATCCTGAGGTCTGGTTGGACGTACAGTATATTCTGGACTGAGCAGGAGTTTCAGTACTTTTTATGTTCTTATCTATTTGTAAATTTGAACTTCAACAACAAGAATTTTCCATGAAAAGAAAAAAAAAAATCCTAACCCTAAGCCCTTCACTACTTTCTAGAAGGTCATTGGTTAGATTCGATTCATTTGATTGGGAAAAAGTATAAGCCTCACAAACTGATAAATGTGAGTCACTGAGCTGGGAATGCATGTCGGGCGAGATGGGAAACCCATGTGGGCTCTTAGACGGGACAAGACTCTATTCACCACTCTCACTAAACCAGTTTTTCAGTTGCTCATTAACACTTTCTCTCTCTCCTTCTCCTTCCCTCGTTCCCATGTCCTGTCTTTTCTCACTCCTCCCTTCCACCCGTCCTCTCCGCTCCCCTGAAGTGTCAGGCGCAGTGGCTTAGGCCTCATATCCCCAGTCTAGATTTAGAGCGCTGGTACCAGGAGGTAATGGCGGTTGGGCACGGCTGCCAGCTCGGCCCCCCTCCCCTTCCAGCCAAAGCCGTATCAGCACGCAGGCCTCTTCAGGTAACCAGCACCAGCTGAGCCTCCCTCTTCTCTCTGCCTTCATCTTCATCTTCATCCTGGTCTGGAGAAAGATCTCCCCCACCTGGTGCTCAGGACATGCTGCAGATTCCCTGAGGAACATTGTCATACTGTTTGGTTTGGACTTTAACTTGTTCCTCATGACTCTCATTTCCATTCTGCTGGTCGCAGAACCATTCGTACACACACCCACTTCAGTCCAGACGTCCCGCAGCTTATGGGAGATAAATGAGATGGAAGTTAAAGAAAATATTCTTTGCATTTTTGACTGATGACTGTGCATATTTGAATGCCGTATTCACAAACAGGGTATGCAGACTTCCTAAAGGTTACAGTATTCTTAATTATTTTGGTGTATTTCTTTTTAAGAATAGAATTTAATAGTTGCCAGGAGTGTTTCTGGGTAAAACCTGCTCAGTATGTCATTGTAATTTCGGACGGAAAAATGAGCGTAATTTTAACAGCAGCACACGTGTGTATTTGGAAATTCGGACGTGTAAAGTGTGCTGTTCCTGTGTGTGGGTACTTGTGTATGTGTACGTGTGTGTGTTTGTGTATGTATGGATAAAATGTGCTGCTTGTGAGTGTGAGTGTGTGTGTGTGTGTGTGTGTGTGTGTGTGTGTGTTTATGTCTGTCTGTCTGTCTGTCAGGGTAAAGCGTGCTGTTCCTCTACCCCACAGGTCTACCGCTCCAGGCTGGACAGTGACAGTAGTGAGACCTCACAAAGGCCAAAGGTCAGCGCCGGTCTGTCCCCAACCAGCGGCTCAGCTACACTCGGTCGCAATACTCCTACCAGGGTAAGATCCCCCCCCCCACTCCTGCCAGGGTAAGAACAGGATCGTTTGAATGTGAATCATTTGAGTGTGAATCGATTCTGTGTGTGAATCGGTTCCCTGTGAATGAGTTCCGCGTGTGAAACGCTTGCATGTGTGAATCGGTTCCGTGTGTGAATCGGTTCCGTGTGTGAATCATGTGCCTGTGTATCCACCCAGAGCCCGGTGATGGTGACTAGCAGCACAGGCAGTCTTCCGCGCAACCTGGCAGCCACACTGCAGGACATCGAGATGAAGCGGCAGCTGGCCCTGCAGCAGAAAGGTACTGCCCCGCCCACCCTCCTCGCTGCCATGCCAAAAGCAGGGGCCTAAGACTTTTACATGGAGCTTCCTGGAGCTTCCAGAAGCTTCCACCAGCTGAAGCGCATAACCAGTCGGGCTAATTTTTGCACAGAAAATACCAGTGATTAGTATAACTCCTCCTCCTCCTTCTTCTGGACGATTTCTCAAATTTTGTCCTAAACGTGATGCTGTTGTGTCTTTCTGCCACACTGTCTGTGTCCACTGTCCCCCCCTCCACCCCAGACTGCTTACACTCATCACCCACGCCCTCCATCACGGACAGTCCCGCAGGTACTCATCCCTGGACTGGGTTTGGACTCCTCTTCCTCTTCATAATTCCCTTTGTTCCTTGCTCTCTCTCTCTCTCTCTCTCTATCTATCTCTCTCTCTCTCTCTGCTGGATTCCCGTCCTGCCTGTGCTAGCTTCCACTCAGCGCATGGTATTTGTCCTCATATGTACCTCAGTTTCCTCTGTGTGGGTAACACACAGAATTGTTGTGTTCTTTTGGTCTCCAACTATAAATGGTGTGGACTGCTATAGTTTGCTTGGTTTATTTTTTTATTTATATATACAGTGCTATATAGCTGTGCGCTGTGTTTATGTGTGTGTGTGCGTGTGTGAGGGCATGTCTGAGCAGTGTTGCTGTAACACAGTCTGTCATCCAACACAGATGCATCTGGGTGAGCTTTAAATGTAGTTTCACCTTGGCATGGTTCTGTGTGAATGAAGATCCTGGATGGAGACACGCTGAGCTTGTGGGGGTTCTGTCTGAAGGACTTTTATTCTGCAGATTCTTTATTTCTTCAGAAAATGCTAAACCCTGGTAGATGTGTATGGACGTGTGTGTGTGTGTGTTTGTGTGTGTGCGCAGGTGCGTATGTGTGTGCAGACATACGCGGATATATGTGTGCGTGCTGTAACCTCTGGTAGTTGTGTGTGGATATACGTGTGTGTATTTGAGTGTATGTGTGTGTGTGTGTGTGTGTGTGTGTGCGTATGCCTGTGCGTGATGATTGTGTGTCTGCGAGCGTGAATGTTTTTCCCTGCTGCGTGTCGTGTATCTGACGTGGGTTCCTCTGGTCTAGGCCATCAGGTGATCGAGGAGCAGAGACGCCGTCTGGCTGAGCTAAAGCAGAAGGCTGCTGTGGAGGCTCAGTGCCAGTGGGAGGCGCTGCACAGCTCGCAGACGCAGCTCAACAGCGCACAGGCGTCACCGGCTCCCCTGCTGGTGCACCGTTCTATCCTGCACCACATATCGCCCTCTGCTGGAGAGCCCGCGTATGACACCCTCAGCCTGGAGAGCTCCGATAGTATGGACACCAGCATTTCCACGGGCAACAATTCAGCCTGCTCCCCAGACAACATGTCCAGGTTAGACAGCAGCTGCTTCCGTAAACTTGTCCTGTACTGTAGGCTGTACTGTAGGCTTACAGTAAACGTAACACACCCCGCCGCCATGTCCCATCTGGACATAAATGACCAGCCACTACTGTACTTCAACTGCACTGTATTTTCCTCATTCTCTCTCCCATTACACCTAATCCAGTGTGAGGAGTGGCGAGGAGTGAGGTGTCAGGTGGCAGCAGCAGGCTGCGTCAGGTGTCCAGACTAGTGACATGGGCGTTTTACATCTCCAGCGCTGCACAGACAGGCCTGGAATTCACCACGAGAGACTCAAGTGGATTTCAGACTATAAATAAGACTGTGAATAAACGTCAACACTTAGAAAGCCTTCTCCGTAAACAAATGCCAACTTTCTGCTTCTGTCTCCACCAGGCCAGCAGTAAATTAATGATTTTGGTTGTTTCTTTAAAGCACTTTCAGCATTAATAGTATGTTTTTGCCCAGAAGCCAAACTCTCTGTAGAGATTTTCTAATGAACAGCATTGACCAAGAGAGTAATGGCTCCTAAAAGTGACACTGAAGGTGGTGCTAACATTAGACTCATAGTGATCAGGCTGAAATCGAGTTGTTCTTTCAGAGGTTCGTAACTGCATTTATCGGTGTTTTTGTGATAGTTTATAGTCCATGAAGAATGTTATATGGAAATTAAAAATCTTTTATTATAACGCTGTATTGCTGGGAAATACTGAACCTGTGTGTGTGTATGTGCGTGTGTGTCTGTGTGTGTGTGCGTGTGGGTGGTTGGTGTGTGTGTGTGTATGTGCTTGTGTGTGTGTGTGTGCGTGTGCGTGTGTGTGGGTGTGTATGTGTGTATGTCTGTGTGTGCATCCTGCTGTGCAGTACCAGCGTCATGGATGCGCTAAAAATCGAAGAGATGGAGAAGATGCTGAAGGAAGCACAGCTGGAGAAGGCCAGACTCATCGAGTCTAGGGTGAGTCCTATTCACATCACCGTGAGGATGGCTGTGATGGTTCAGTCCACACCACCGTGGAGATCGGTGTGAAAGAGGAGAGGGAACAGCAGGTTCCCCTGGTTACTTGGCTCTTCTCCTGTGTGAACCCCTGCAGGAGCGAGAGAGCCAGGCCCGCAGGCAGATGCTGGAGGAGGAACGGAGGATGAGGGAAGAGGCCGAGAAGCGTCTCCAGGAGGAGACCGCGCACAGACATCAGCTCATTGAGAAGGAGGTGAAGATGAGGGCCAAGACCTTCTCCCAGGTGAGTGAGCGTCTGCTACATCAGGCAGAGCACACGCTCAGTCTGGCACCCACCCAAGAACCGAATTAGCTCAGTTCATGCACAAGTCAAATATTATGGTCTGTATTTCGGGTACCTGCAGTTTTTCAGTTTCTTGGACATGAATAGCCTTGGGCGAAATTACAGTACCTGTGCTGAAGCACTACTATTTTAGTCTGTGCTTATGGTTAATCAGAGCTTGTTCAGTGGGTTCAGTTGCACATAAACAAAAAGATTTGATCTTTTAAATGAAAGGGTAGAGGATGAAAATGTGTCGAACCAAGATTTGTGTGCAGAACTGATTAAAATATCTGAGATGGAATAAGAGGAGGGTTTAATCAGGAGGGGGCGCTGTTCTTCTTCCCAAAGGCTCGACCAATGACACGTTACTTGCCCATCCGCAAGGAGGAGTTCGACCTGCGGTCACACGTGGAGTCATCGGGCCACAGCGTGGAGACCTGCTATCACGTCATCCTCACCGAGAAGATGTGCAAGGGCTACCTGGTTAAGATGGGCGGCAAGATAAAATCGTGGAAGAAGCGCTGGTTCGTCTTTGACCGCCTCAAAAGGACGTTCTCCTACTACGCGGGTAAGTGGGCAGGGCTTTATCCTGCTGTGCCCCCCCCCCACTCAACTCCCCCCCCAACAATATGCAAATGAGGCCCAGCGAATGCTTTCCCGCTCTTGTTGCGTCCTGAGCTTGAAGGAAGCCTTGATTAGTACAAAGCTGTTTCTTACCACAGCAAAGCCAGCGCGGGGGATGCGGCTAATTAGCGTCTGCTTTGGTTGGCGAGGCTGCTGCGGTATCCAGTAGCCCCAGGTTAGCCGGGGGGCATACAAATATCCAGCAGTTCATCCGTGTCCTATCTGATGCTGATGAAATCCGCCGCAATGCTGAGGAAATGCTGCAGTGAGCCCGGCCGCTGAGCTCGGCGGGGCTCACCGCCTCGCCCCCGAACGCCGGCGCAAACGGAGCAGGCAGCCGGGGGAACGGGAGCGTCGAGCGGCCGTGGCTTTTCAACTCCAGCCGCGCACCTTGAGCTCATCGTGTTATTTCTGTCCCGTCCACAGACAAACACGAGGCCAAGCTGAAAGGAGTCATCTATTTCCAGGCTATCGAAGAGGTTTACTATGACCATTTGCGCAGTGCCACAAAGGTACAAAATGGGTTGGTTTGGGGGAGTAAAGTAATGCCCTTCCAAAAACACATCTGTCCACGTTTAACACACTCCAGCTGCTTCCCAGCTCGGACAAGCCCTCCGCCACTCCAGCCGGCCTTCCCTACCCTTCCTGCGCGTATTCCGATCAAAGTCTTCCCAGTGTTTTCGTTCCTCATACTTCATTCTGTCATTTTGTCTTCTATCTGTTCTCTCGCCATTCTTTTCTCACCTTTCTTTTGCTCTGCTGGCTTTTCCCACAGAAAGGATTTTTCAACCTGAACTTGACAAATGTATGTATGTACTTCTGCCTCTCAGAACACACCCTGCATGTGATTAGCCTATCATTTAACCAGAGACAAAAGCTGAGCTGAGAGCTGGGTACCTTTGCTAATGTTGAGCTTATCGTATTATCCTCCCTGAGATTAATTACCTGTTAGTCCCAGAAGAGTGTGATTACTCCAGCCTGGAGTAATCGAGTACTCTTACCACAGCCGCCGTTCGTAGGGGCTGGAGAGTCTTTTGTGTGGTGGCATTTTAGAAACGCAAGGAAACCACCCTTATACACTGACTCTCCCCACAGCATTTCTCTAGACTGCTGCATCAGTTTCGCAAAGAGGTGTGTGTACAAGTGTGTGCAGGACATAGTAAATGCACATCTGCCCATGCGTGTGAGTGTGTGTGTGTGTGTGTGTGTGTGTGTGTGCACGCTCGCATGGGGAGTTTTCAAGCTGGTCTAATAACTGACCACAAAATCCTTGTGAAGCACTGATTTCTGTGATCAAATTTTGTTCTTACATCCTAGTTGTAAGGTTTTAATACAACTTACATTAAATTCTAACTATGGATCAGTCCAGTTCTTCAGAGAATGGTTTGTTTGGATTATACTGTTGTCCTGTTCTCCCAGTCGCTAATATTTTCTCCGTGATTCTCATGGGTTTGAAACGAAAACCTCATTAGCTGTCCGTGCATGCGGTCATTAACGCGAGAAATGCCTCCCAAAGACATTCTTCTTCCCTGTTAGCGTGTCAGCGGACTGCTGCACTCTTGAGTCTAGAGCTGGAGAAGATCGCTTCCTTGCCTAAACCCTTTCCTAACGTCTTCTGTTTTGGCTTCAGAGCCCCAACCCATCCCTGACGTTCTGCGTGAAGACCCACGACAGGCTCTACTACATGGTGGCCCCATCTCCAGAGGCCATGAGGATCTGGATGGACGTAATTGTGACGGGAGCTGAGGGTTACACACAGTTCATGACCTAAAGGACAGGATATTGCCGACCCCAGAACGGAACCGCTTTTCGGCAGGGAAACTTCAAATGACTAGTCCTCCTGTTTACTCGCTGTGCTGTTTCCTGATGAGGGGAAAAGCTTTTTTATGTTTTATTATGTTGTTTTCTTTCTTTTTAAAAAAAAATATGTTGTATATTTAGCAAGAATGAAGATACACATTCTTCAGTTTTTTTGTTGTTTTTTTTTTACGTCTGCCTGGATTTGTAAAGGGATTTCTGAAAGATAAAACATACCGGAGAACAACCCTACACGTGATCAGTCATGAAAATGCCTTTGTCTCGCCAGCAGACATCTCTGAGAGCAGTTCTGGTCTTTTAAGTATGTTTAACTGTGTTTCCCAACTGCCTGACAAGTGTTATTTTGTCTTTACAGTTATTTTTTCTGTATTTCAGATGTGTTATTTCCAAATGACACCAAGCCATTCTGAAGTATTTTTAAACTGATTTTACGGCTTTGACAGATAATAAAAGAGGTTACGAATACACAGGTAGCACATTTAGAGATAAAGCGTAATGCAAATATGTCAGTATATCCAAAAAGTGAGTCATTTTTATAAGTTGTCTAGACAAACATCCAGTGTCCCGTCAGTTATTGGTGAAACGAACTCTCCCCTTCGCCTGCACTGTGTATGTCTTTGTCTAGGCAGCTAAAACATGGTGCAGAAACACACTCTAATAATAAGTGTTAACTGTAAAACAGTCTAGCTGTATTGTCTATTTGCCAAGTCCTGATAACTTGATCTTCTGACTTGACTCATTAAGGAAGCAGCCATCTTCTCTTCACTGCCACTTGGAGGCTTGGAGGACTAACTACATAAAACGAAATTATTCCTGGACATTACTGTAATAATGCAAAGTCGTTCGATGCCTTGATATTTCCCCATGCTTCGTCACTCTGAATACTGCAGTGAGAAGCTATCAGGACCACAAAACACTGGAAACACAATTGTTTATTGTCGTTTACATGCTGTTTATTTTAAACGTGTTTTTATTCACAAAAGATGTATTGTGACAGTTCTTTACAGATATTTGCACATGGCAATGCAGTTCAGATAGATGAAAAACTGAAGCCTCATCATGAATGCTTCAGCTTTAATGAATCATTAAAGGAAATGTTTCCACAGCTCTTAAAGTCATTAAGTGTGGAAATTCAGGCAAGCAGACTGCTGTCATTCAGCACTTGCTAAGGTTCACGGGCAAAATGTCTTTAGTCCTCAGGATTGAACAAGGCTGTGATTTTAAATATAAGAATCTGGATGTTTAATGCCTTAGTGTTTGTTTTGGAGAAAAGTTTAGTTTAAGTCATTTGTTGATGTAACAACACTGAAACTGTTCAAATAAGACCAACATGCTCTTGAAATGCAACTGCTTATGTTCAAGCTGTTAAAATGGGCAAAAGACTGAGCCAACAGTACTATTGATCCTGATCAGTACTCATAACAGTACTACTGATCCTGATCAGTACTCATAACAGTATTACTGATTCTAATGAGTTTGTCAGTATTTTGGGATGAAAAATATGAATACACATGGAACTGAACAGAACTGAATATCGTGAGGATGCCTCTGCGCACACACACACACACACAATAAACCAAATTTCACGAGTATGCATACATGTATAGACACAAACACAACTGAAATTCATCTCACAAGGATGTATGCACATATATACTTATATATATATATATACATACAAACATACACACACAAAGAACTGAGCCAAGTCCCACAAGGATGAATACACATATTCACTCAAACACACAGATACACATACACTGTTAATATGATGATACTGTTCATGTTGTACTCTGGATGGACATTATGGTTTTTTAGGTTCATTAAAAGAAGAGTAAACATCTAATACTCCATTCTCTTGTTGAAATGGCTCACATAATCCTTAAAAACAATGTTTCAAAAATGATTTATTATTTCCTTTGCATCAAGGCAGGATAGTAGGATTCACGTTAAAGACATCTATATTCACATTTGATTTAAAAACTAAAACCACATTCTTCAAAAAAAAAAAACTACAGTAGTAGTTGTAATATGACATAAAGCACGTGGGCATGTTAAAACGCAGTCTGTTCACACTGAAGCGCTGCTTCCTCACAGCCTTTGGTGTTGCGCTCGATTAATGGAGCTCTCATACTGACGTTCTTCCAGACTACTAATGTTCATTCTGAAAAAGAGGAACCTCCCGAGGAAACCACCGTTGTTCACAATGTTATCTGCTCGCCAAATTTGCTAACTGTGTTTCTGATGTGGAGTCCCCACACCCACAGCACGGGGGAGATGTGCTTTGACCCTCAGTACAGCGCAGGTAGTGTTGTGGTTCTAAAGCCAAAGCCAATTGTGGCTCATTGTAATGTTAGTTCAGATCGATGTGCAGGTTATTGTCCTATTAACTACGTTCACATCACAGTAGATATTTATACTGACTAAAGAGCTACTGCATTTATGACATAATGCACTAATGAAAACTTCATTTGACATGATTAAAGACTGATTGGATTATTTTTACCAAATTATATTCATTTAATTGTGTAAATTAAGATTTCTACAACACACACAGCGCCCATCAAGACCCTATAAAGCCCACAGTAAAACAAAAGTCTTTGTTATAGGGTTATTGCAGGGAGTAATAAGTGTTAATGAATGTTATTATCACCCATTACATTGTGCTGCTCCTCAATTAAAAACATTTCTTGTAAATATTCGAGTTTCCAGGGTTGGGCATCCATTTTGGTTATTCTAGAAGCAAAATGGAATGTAGCTTTTCACTGATGCTCTAAACGTTCCTTCACAACTTTCCTCACCCTTATTGTCTAGTCTGGTGTTACTAGGCAACCTCTTTTCATCATACAGGCTAAGATGAATATTACCTGAACAAACAGTCAGAGCAGAGGTAACAATCCACCGTTTCAAACACAAACCAGCCTACTGTCCAGTCAAACAGCCGAGAAGTTCAGCAGGATCTTCTCGTCTAGTTTTCAGCAAATAACCCCGGATATCCTCGTTTCCTGCAGCTGCAGCTTACTGACATCCACACGACACCATCTGTGTAAACAGAACATGCAGAAACTCATGGCACGGTACAGCTGAAGCACAGGGAAGAGTTGTGCGCTCTAAAGCCATCGCTCACTTCATCCAAGCAGACGACGACGGTTCCGTTCCCTTTTCCGCGGCGCTTGCAGCAGGACGAGAGCACAGATGCTCGCGCACAGAGAAACGGAGGAGCTGGGCGATCAAAGTGAACATCTGCCCTTAAAGTGTCACTCACAGGCCCCAGAGATGCCTCATCCAGCTCACAGCCTGACGGAGGCTTCACATCCATGATCGTCACGTTGATCTTCTCACTGCTGCTGTAGTAGCTGTCATGCAGGCTGCTCCACGGCCCACGTTTTTCTGCAGAGATCTTGGGCTCTTGTCCTTTCAGGCTTCAGAAATGATTAATGCACTTGTGTCCTCTCGAGTGAAGACAGGTTACTACCACAGCATAACCCAACGTATACTAATAGTTTATTTGCAAATATCCGATACTGTTATGTGTTGCCATCAAGTGAAGTACAGTGTGCTAACTGACAGTGTCATCCTTTAGAATAAATTCTATTATAATATTTTCAAAACTAAAACTTCTTTACAATATACTCTTTACATTATACAATAGCATACAGTCTAGGTTCAAATGATATTTTGCAGTGATATATTTATATGTAATATACCAATTAATAATTATTGATCATTGTTGTCTTCTTTCATTTTCTCTTTCTTTATCATTTCTAGTTATTACAATCACAGTGTAATAACTAACAATGAAGTACAATAAAGATCTGGTAGGCCATCCATTCTGTTCTGCAAACACATAAGATCAGTAATGTGATTTTAGGTCAAAAGTCAAGTAACAGTGACCACACCACCAGAACTGTAGGTGGCAGCATTGCTTTTGACCGGGGCCCTGGGGCCCTACCAGATGAGGGACTTATCTAGAAGGATCTGCCATCTGACATACAACTGATTGATTTGATTTATTACATTCACAACAACTAGCAAGTTTTTAATTGTTTTAATTGTTGCTGGCTAGCTAGCAAAGATATGTTTGATATGTCATCTGTAACATATGAAACATGAATCTAGGGTTAGGATGTGGAAATCACACCATATCTACTATATCACACCATAACTACTAGGGTTAGGGAATTACACCATATCTATCGAAAAGATACTGAGTAAATAAGACGTTTTAGAAAAATTAATGTATGCAGTTCATGTGAATATAAATAGGCAACCCTAGGCATTTTGCTGGCAGACCAGCCAGTGGACCAAAGTAGAACAGAACATACTTACATACTGGAGTAGGTAGAGTCAGTAGCACACACTCAATCTTCTCCACCACCCAAGAGTCGTCCTGTCAGCCTTCCCACCAGAGCAGCCCCCCCCCACACCCACACACACACACCCCCAACACCTTTGGGAGTGATGAACACTCACAGCATCTCAACTCAACACCAGAGTTCTTGTTGTGGCATATAAGATGCCATCTCTCCACCTGTGGCTTTGGTGTGTTTGTCCAGGTAGGAGAGGAGTTTGTCCCTCATCGATGCGCCCCCAGACAGGGTGAAGGGGTAGGAGAGGATGACGCTAGCACAGGTGCTGATCGCCTGACTGCTGGCTGCAGACAGGTGAGACTCGTCGTAACCATGGAATCCTGGCAGATCACATGCACACCACCACAATTTAGCCCACAGTGTGTGTGAGCACAGTGTCTGTGAGCACTATGTGTGTGTGAGTGTGTGGATCGTGTGTGTGTGTGTGTGCGCGCGTGCGTGCGTGCGTGTGTGTGTGTGTGTGTGTGTTCTGGCATTCCAAGAAAAGGAGTCTAGAAGCTCAAGTATGATGAGGAAAGGCTTGGGACAGGAGTGTAGTCACTGAATTCTCTGAACATATTCCAGAAAGTCAGCAGTGACATGCAGTGACAGGGACCTGTTCACTGACACCTCCCAGAGAGAGAAAGAGAGAGAGGGAGAGGGAGAGAGAGAGAGAGAGAGGGAGGGAGGAAGAGGGAGAGAAAGAGGGAGGGAGAAAGAGCCAGAGAGAGAGAGAGAGCCAGAGAGAGGGAGAGAGAGAGAGAGAGAGAGAGAGAGAGAGAGAGAGAGAGAGAGAGAGAGAGACGGTTGCAAACGTGTATGAAGAAAGCTGAGTGCTCGGAGCTCCCAGCACCCATCCACTAGCGTGCAGGGCTGGATCACTCCAGCACACGCAGACATGCTCAGACTTGTTTCTCCTCTTGGAGAGTCACTCCACATGCTCCGCTTTAGACGGCGGGAATGCAGCAGCTCGAGAGCCCCCGCGGACAAGAATGTTCCGCTCAGCAGAGCTGTCAGTTGCTGTCACGCCGGCCACGCTGCAGTTCCCGGGCTGCCGGCCACAACGTGCTCCCGTTCCCAAACTGTTCCGAATGCCGAACGCTGCTGTGGAAGGGTTCGTCCACCCAGGCAAAACGGACGCTGCCATTCTGCCTGTGACCCAGCCAAACCTCCGCCCGCTAGATGTATGCCAGATTCACAATGATGTAACGCCGAAACATTTCATTACTACCGCAGTTAACCTAAGAACACACACACACACACACACACACACACACACTGAGCTGTGTGTGCAATCATTTACCTATCAGGTATTACTACTAGGTGGGTTCACTGACATACAGTGGCCCATCTGATATTAAAACAGTACGGTTAATGACAACTATTATACACTTAATAACAGTAAATGTCAGCATATGATCTAATAAAAAAGATACATTCAAAATGTTTATATCAGCATGTGTTTACTCTTAAAGTGCTTTTGGCTCCTGGTTTAGGAAGCCAAACTGCTCTTCAAAAATGCCTGCTTTAAAAAAGTGAGGTTTGTTTCCAAACAGTAAAAGTTTGTCTTTATACCCCCAAGCAAAACAACATGCACATGGAAATTCCCTGTTGTGTTGCTGGCAAAATGCTACACAGGGGTACAGTTTGTTCAGTGTGTGTTTTGTGTGACACTCACCAGGCACCGACAGATTCATTTGACATGCTGAGAGCTGTAAGACTGTATGAGCCATTCCCCAGCGTGTAATTCAGATTGTCCTGAGCAGCTGAGGAGAGGTTAAAGAAAACAAACACTTTAGCAATTGAAAGATTAGCACAGAGCCAGAAGATCTGGCTCAGATTAATTGGCTCCAATGCGCAACAAATTGGATAATAAGTGCAAATTAAACTGCCGCCTGTGAGATGGGTGTTGTCAGCGCACGGGCCTCTCCTGCTCCAGGATGAAGATGTTGGGTGTGGCAGAACACCTTCCTGCAGCTGTGTGCCATGGCCAGCAGGGGCCTTGGGTTCGTCACGGTGCAGCCTGTCATGTCTCTGGGTTGTGGAACTGAGGGAGGCTGACAGAAATCTCTTCAGATCACTACTGTCATAGAGCTGTCTATGTCAGTGGCACCCAACTCGGGTCCTAAATGGCCACCATCCCGTAGGCCTCACTGACGCCCTGTAAATAAATGGACAGGTGGGTTGAAGATTTACAGAACATAAGATATCTTTTTTGTGTACAAGGAATGAGATCAGAGTACCACATGGCTTAAGAGAATAGTCAGGTTCTCCCCTGCACTCACTCCCCTACCAGAGAAACACGAGCCTTTCACCAACCGTTCAGGAAACCCGAAGTAAGACATTCTTGTCCGCGGAACCAACTAAGGATGGGATCTCACAGATGTTTTTGCTGGCTGACTGAAATGATGTTAACCTCAAGGGCAGGAAGGTTCATTGTGGATAGAGAATCCGCCAAAGAGAAATGAAGCATCTCAGAGCACCAACACAAACTACCGGAGCCAGAACATCGTTTGTGCTTGTACTGATATGGTCCATGCTAGGTGAAAATATAACATGTTAATATAAGTTGTCTTCAGAGCTGGTTAATCAATGGAAGACCAATAAAGCTTCTTTCTGTCACTTCTGTGAACAACATATGCATGATGATGCTATTGTATCCTCTTTGTCATATGATGTTCTCCTCACTCCTCTGCACCATTTCAACCTGCAGGGCACCTGTGCCTATTTCACTCTTCCCGACCGTAACATTACTAATGCTTTTAAGATTTCTATTCCTTTGGAGTCTGGCATCCCTGGGGCAAAAAGGAGATCGATCCATCTCTACGACCTGCTCTCTGCAGTGCACAAAGAGCAAATACACAAGCACCTCGGGGTCTGCCCAGGTCACCTTCACCACTTCAGAGCACAGTGACAAACCTTTGCAGCTTCAGCTTTGCGAACAAACTCCTCTGGGATTGTCTCACAGCCCCTGTTCAGAAATACGTCGGAATATCGGAATGAGAACACTGATGTGG